>CAUYQV010113819.1:0-45157 GCA_963574575.1 Galagoides demidoff | reverse complement strand
CTCCACTCAGCTCCCACTCCACACAGCTCCACTCCACTCTGCTCCTACTCCACACAGCTTGACTCCACACTGCCCCTACTCCACACAGCTTCACTCCACACTGCTCCTACTCCACACAGCTCGACTCCACACTGCCCCTACTCCACACAGCTCCACTCCACACAGCACCTACTCCACACTGCCCCACTCTACACAGCTCGACTCCACACTGCCCCTACTCCACACAGCTCCACTCCACACTGCTCCTACTCCACACAGCTCCTACTCCACACAGCTCCACTCCACACTGCTCCTACTCCACACAGCTCGACTCCACACTGCCCCTACTCCACACAGCTCCACTCCACACTGCCCCTACTCCACACAGCTCCACTCCACACAGCACCTACTCCACACAGCTCCTACTCCACACTGCCCCACTCTACACAGCTCCACTCCACACAGCTCCACTCCACACTACAGTAAATATATTCTTTTTTTACTTTTTTTTTTTAAATCAACATAATTTAAGTGTGCCATGGAAGTTTAACTATAGGTTCAAGTGCACTATGAGGTAAAAAAGATTGAAGAACACTGGTCCACCATCTTTGGAAAGCCATGTCGAAGCCGTGTTTGCATCCTTTTGGGGGTCTTTCTCTTGACTCTTCTGGGTCAGGATGAGTGCGATCATGGTCAGGGTTTTTCCTAAGCCCATATCATCCGCTGGGAAAATAAAAGCAAAATGAAGAGAGCAGATTACTGAGGGCAAAGGTAATTTGCCAACCCAGCTTTAAGAGAAGAATCACTGCAGACATTCACCTCTTGTTCTCATTTTCCACTGTCACTGCTCTTCCTGTCACTATTTTTTTTTTTTTTTTTTGAGCCAGAGTCTTACTTTGCTGTCTGGGCCAGAGTGCACTGACGTCACCATAGCTCAAATGATCCTCCTGCCTCAGTCTTCCAAGTAGCTAGAACTATAGGCACCTACCATCACACCCCACTAATTTTCTTCTTTTTTATAGGGCCTCACTACATTGCTCAAGCTGCTCTTGAACTTCTGGCCTCCCCAAGTGCTTGGATCATAGGTGCAAGCTACTGTGCCCGGCCCCACTCACTATTCTGCACCTACCTCAATGATTTCTTCATCTTCATCTTCTTAACTAAAATGAACCCTAGGTTCTTGCTATTTATTTTGAGACCTAAGTCAAAGACACTTGCTGCAATTCTTGTAAAATTTAAACTTGCAATTTGGACCTTATTCTAGTGTCTGTGCTCCACTGTTACCTGTCCAAGGTGCTGACTGGTATGTATTCCAGTTTGATGGTGCTACCTATTCTTTTTATCTGTTACCTACAAAAGCAAAAAAAAAGAAAAGTCCAGTAATACTATTTACTTTACGGGTGCTATCACATTTCTAGAGTTAAAGGAGTTAACTCAGAATAATCCTCCATTTCCTTAACTTACTCATCAAAGGAGGATATAAATCAGCATCTCTCCGGCATTGTCACAGCATCAGTCACTGAGTTTATCTGATTTATTACTCATACCCATAGAGCTCTATTATCCTCACTTTAACAGATTACGACACTGAGAATCAGTCAGTAGGCTACTACACTCATTCAAAGCAATCATTCTGACATAGCAAACTGAAACGGGATCTGGTTCAAACTCTGGCTCTGCCACTGTGCAGAGCTCACAAATCAAGCCCGTGGGCCCGTCTGCTGTCCTCTGAAAGGCCTGCTGACAAGGATGGCCCTTGGCTAGCATCTGGGAATTCAGATTTAGCAGGGGTTCTCATCATTTCGGAACCGGTAAGAGTGGTGCACTCTGGCTAAACTGCTTGTACAAACGACGTGGCTCCTACTTCGTACACCTGCTTCCCTCTGCGAGTGGAGATCGGGCACCGCCCAAGCTAAAGCTGCCTATGTTGCCCAAGTAAAAACCTTGGGCAGTGAACCTCTAGAGAGCTTCCTTGGTTGGAAACATTGTGTAACTGTTGTGACAACTCACTGCTGGGAGAATTAAGAATGTCCCATGTGGCTCTACTGGGAGAGGACTCTGGAAGCTTGATCCTGGTTTCCCCTGGATTTTGTCCCATGAGTCTTTTCCTTTGTTGATTTTGATCTCTAACCTTTCACTCTAATAAATTATAGCCGTGAGCCTGATGACAGGCTTTGAGTCCTACCAACAAATCATTGAACCTGGAGGTGGTCATGGTGACCCTTGATGGTGTAGTCACTTATTCTGAAAGTTGCCTGGCAAGTCTCCAGTGCTGAGAGGAAAATCTGCTTCCCACCTTCTTCTGTAGCGTAGGCACTGGCAACACGACTGGGCTCTAAACATCAGATGTACTCACAGAAGACTTTCTCTCAAATATAAGCACCATTAGGAAAGAGATTCCCTGTGCAATCCTTCCTGCAGGAAGGGTGGAGACAGAAGCAGCTGACTTTGGGATGGGGCACCAGTACCTCTGGTGTTTGGTGGAATAACAAAGCTATGATGCTTTTCATGGAACACTCAGTTTGTGACTTAGCTGTGGCCGTTGCTCCTAGAAATTTGGCCTCCAGCCTGGCACTCCACTCTTTCAGAGATTCTGGCCACCAAAGAATAAACTCCTTCTCTGCTTAATCACCAGAGCCACCTTCTACTGTCTGCAACCAACACCTCTGAGCCCACAGCTGTGTACCGTGGAGCAAGTTGCTTAACATTTGTCTCAGTTTCTTTCCCTGTAAAATGGGGAAATACATTCTACACCTGCCTCAGAGCTGTTGAGAGGACTGAATGAAACTACGACACGTTTAGGAAAGCACCCAAGCATTCAACAGCTGTTGGCTCTTAGCGTGACACCAGACTTACCCAGAATTCCTCCTCGTGGCTTCTGACTCTCCCGCCACAGTAGCCACGCTAACGCCTGCTTCTGGTGCAGCAGCAAGGGGACCTGGCAACGGCGAGAACCAGAGGTGAAGGGTAAACGCCTGATGAGAGGCCATGCGGCTCTGCACGCTGCTCCTTTACCAGATTTATGTGCTCTAGGTGTCCTCACATCAACTGCCCATTTCACCTTGAAATTCTAATTGTATCCTCTCACCTAAGCCATATTGTGTCCTGGTCTACCTGAGTTTATGTCTAATGTTCAGCATTTCTATTAAGAACCTCTCCTCCCCTGGATCAGTGACCGGATCCTAAGTTGGAGTCCCAGTCTGTCTGCTCCCAACCAAGACCTCTCACTGGTCACCTTTCCTTCACCTAAGTGCTAGGATTACAGGTGCGGGCCGCTCCGGTGGCTTTTTCTCATCCCACTCTTCTCTGCAGCCAACGTCCATCCTCATTGCTAGTCATAAATTTCAATAACCCTCTAACTGGAGAACCCCTGCTGGTCCTTTTATATTCTAGTTTATCCAAGACTCTACGAAAAAAAACTAATTTTCATTAGCCATCCCTGCTGAAATGCTACCGTGATTCCACATTATCTCCTGGGTTTTCAGTCCTAATTCTTCACCAATGCCAGGCTCACAGAGAGTCCTCCTACTCAGCAACATCACCGGCCACTCTCTGCTCAGGGACAGATGACACCCGATCATGTCCACACCAAGCTCTGTATCTTCTCTCTGATCACCACTGCCTCTAATTGCAGTGTTTGGTTTCTATCCTCTGTGCCCTCAAGCCCGCAGTTTCCCTCAGATACACAGGGAGGCAGTGTCTAAGTCCTGACCTAGACTGATGCCTCCTTTACTTTGAATCCCTTTGGTACTTTGTATACAGACTGGAATACATTACAAAGCACATTTACATCTGCCTTGAAGTCACTTTCTAATAGTTTTATGTATGCTGTATAAGCACTTGCCCTCCAATTAGTTCTTTTTTTTTTTTTTTTTTTAGACAGAGTCTCAAGCTGTTGCCCTGGGTAGAGTGCCATGACATCATCATAGCTCACAGCAACCTCTAACTCTTGGACTCAAGCAATCCTCTTGCTTCAGTTCTATTTTTAGTAGAGACAGGGTCTCATTTTTGCTCAGATTGGACTCAAACTCATGAGCTCAAGCAATCTACCTGCCTCAGACTCCCAGAGTGCTAGGATTACAGGGGTGAGCCACTGCGCCCAGCCTCAAATAGTTCTTTAAAGCAGCAATTCTTTTGGAACCTATAAACCAAATAAATGGATCCATTATTGCTATAGAAATATATAACTTTATGATTTTTTACAAAGTGTTGGGTTTTTTGTTGTTGTTGTCTGCTAAATACAAAAGGAGAAAACACGGCAAGCATCTATCTGTAGAAAAGATGTATAAGATTGGGAGTCTACGGGACACGTTGATGGTGGTTGGCTCCCTTTAGGGCCACGGGGGCACTGCTGGGGGAGACTGCGCCCCGTGAACCTTCCCTGCTCACCTTCAACCCAACCGGGTCTTCTGCCACAGCTGTCTCAGCAGGACAGGACTCAAGTGAGCGGTGCAGCTCATCGATGGCTTTAACTGTGACTTTCCACACTGCATGCAGGCGATCTTGGCTTGTATGATCTGCGTATAAATAGATGTTACTTAAAAGATGTCACAAGTATTATGTCCTGGCTAGAGCTGCAAAAGGGCAATTGCTTGCCAGAGGATGGATCTGTACGGACTAAAAATTCTTATTTCTGGATTCACCCAGTCTCACAGGCTTCTCTCTCCCCATTCACAGTTTTTTTTTTTAAATGGCACAAACAATTATTATAGGATAAAATAATAGAAAGTATAATGAAACAGAGAATTCATTAATATTTTTGGTAGGGTTTCTTTTTTATTTTTGGCTTTGAAGAGGTGGCCAAGAAAAAGGCAACATCACCAAGGATTTTAGGATGAAAAGATCCTGGCAGTGGATGCAAAGAAGAAAAGAGAGAGAGAAAGACCGAGCCGGAGGCCATCTGGTGAAGTTTAGGTAGACGGGGAGAGACAGGACGCTGTACTGCAGCAGTCTGTGAGCTGACAGCACCCTGCACTGGGAAATTCTCGGCATTTCCCGCTCTGTCCTCAGACAGCGCCACCCAAGTTAAGGACCACAGGCACCTCGGTGGTCCGGAATTTTAGAGATGGAGCACCCCCAATAAGAAGCTTCTAGACAAATGAAAACGAGGCCAGGGCCCTGGATCTCACCTCCATGGCAGTGACCGGATCCTCTGGCAGTCACCTGGCAGGCGGCCATCAGTCCCAGAGAACCTGCAGGGGGTGCCCCATGACCCAGAAGGGGTTGAGCAGGCACCAAGTGGGGAGGCTCAGGGGCAGTTTTGGTGAAGCTACTCCATTGCGGTGCTTCACTATTACTCTTCTGATCAATTTCTGCTCAAAAAACAAGGGAAGAATAGATTCAAGTTTAGCAAAGTTAAATGAAGGGACTGTTTGTGTGGAGGGGAGGGCTACAGAGACTGCGATCATCACCATTCCAGCAGCTGAAGGCTTCCTAGAGAACCTGGCATTTTAACAACTTAGACAATGGGAAAGAGAGCTTAGTCCATGGGAAATAAGGGCAAGTTTTTAAAAAGTATAGGTCTAATTTAAAAGAAGCACAGAAGCAAATAATACATGTATAATAAAATGGAAAGGTGAATCAATCAACACCTTCTTCATCCAACAGCCCCCCAGCTGTCCCTGTGAAGTTCATGGGCCCTGAATTTCAAGGCACAGCCTACTTCACCTGGCTCCGGGGAGAGGGCGAGAGTGCTCAGTGCTTCCTCCAACCCCTGGATCTGCTCCAGAAGCTTCTGGCCCTTGTCCGGAAGAGCCTGGATGTTCACTGATGCCAGTGTGCTCTGAAAAACAGATCCTATCACATGGATCTCTCCTCTCAAGTTGTTAGAAGGATAGTTTCCTGTTAAACTAATCTAAAAAGACAAAGCTCTGAAATTATGGTCCTTTTTGGGGGTGGGGGAGCATGAAGAGAGGACAGAGTCTTGCTTTACTGCCTAGGCTAGTGTGCCATGGTCTCAGCCTAGCTCATAGCAACCTCAAACTTTTGGGCTCAAGTGATCCTCCTGCCTCAGCCTCCTGAGAAGCTGGGACTACAGCTACAGGGGCCCTTAACAAGGCCCAGCTAATTTTTCTATTTTTAGTAGAGAAGGGGTTTCAAGCTTGCTCAGGCTGGTCTTGAACTCCTGAGTTCAAGCAATCCACCTGCCTTGCCTCCCAGAATGCTAGGATTATAGGTGTGAGCCATCACAGTAGGCCTGGAAATTATAATCTTTTAACTATGTGTGTGAAAACTGGCACTTTTTTCCAACCCAGTTGGCTTACCAATCCTAAAAATGTAAGCAAAGGAAAAGCAGAAAACACCCACCCACAAAATCTCCACAGGAGCACGCTGAACTCTCTCCTGGGGTCTCCTACCTGCCCACACAAGCAATGCTCCGACCCTAAGAACAAAACACAGGCCTACAGTTACCTTCTTCTGTTTCAGCTGTGTGGTGAGGTGTGCACGCTGGGCTGCTGGGTCTGAGGGCCCGGCCTTCCTGGAAACACCCGAGGCAGGAGGTATTTTTTTCTGTACACTCTGATCAGGGAGGGGAAGGTTCTTCTTCTTCTGTGAGTCCACAGGAGAGTCAAAGAGTAGGGGGCTCCCCGGCGTGGAGGAAACAAGAACAACATCATCGTCCTCACTGTCACTACTGCTGGTGGCAGCTTCCTGCCTCTCGCCCAGGTAAAGCTCTGGAGCTGCTGGTGCGGGAGCTGCTGGTGCGGCCTCTGCTGCCGCTGCTTCACAGGCAGGGACATCCCGAGGCTCCGGCTGTGCCTGGGGACGGCCCTGTGGCGGGATGGTCTGCGAGCCAGTGTCAGTCCCTGCCTTCGTGCCTTTAGCCTCCCCGTTCTTAAGCTGCTCCTTGCTGAGATGCCCCCCTTTCTGGGGCTTGCCTACTGGGTCCTGACTATAAACACTTTGAGGCAAAAGCTGGGTTTTCTTTCCTCCTAGAGGCTCCGGCTGTCTGTGGGCATCTTGACTCTTCCCACTCGATTTCTCCCGCGCAGAGGCAGACGACTTCAACTGACTGCCGTGGCACTGTCGGGACTTCACGTCAGAGAAGTTCCTTTTGTGCGTGTTGTCAGCCTCCCTGGCTTCACACTGAAACTCGGCTCTCTCCTCTTGCTTCTTCTCTGCCACTACAGATTGTTTTTTCTTGATCGCCAGGCCGGAAGAGAGCTCTTTCCCTAGCAGGTAGTTAGATTCTGGATTCTGTTCCTTCTTTTGGCTGAAGAGCTGATCTGCACTTTCCCTTTGCTTCTTGTCAGCCATCCGTCCCTCACCTTCCCCTCTGGTGAGCTGTTTCCAGAAAGCTGGTTCTTGGTTCTTGTCCAGTACCTTGAATGGGTTTCTCAGCTGGCTGGAAGGGTGAAGAAAGGGCTCTGATGCACGCTGAGGCTTACTGGTTACAGAATGTTCTCTGGAATTAGGATCCTAAAGATGACGGAAATCATTAATCTTAATATAAAATACAATGCAAAGAAAAATTTCCACCTGGAATGCCTTTTTTTCTGGGGGGGGATGGACACACAATAAAAGAAGTGTAATATTTCTGAACATTCCCGTTATCAATTCCATATCTAGAAAAGACTATTTGCCAAACTCACAAAGTATTTGCATTTTAATAGTACTTTTTTTGTTCTTGAGACAGAGTTTTACTTTGCTACCCTTGGCAGAGTGCCATGGTGTCATAGCTCCAGTGATCCTCTTGCCTCAGCCTCCCAAGTAGCTGGGACTATAGGCGTGGGCCACAATGCCTGGCTAGTTTTAGAGACAGGGTCTCAGTCTTGCTCAGGCTGGTCTTGAACTCCTGAGCTCAGATGATCCCCTCTCTTTGGCCTCCCAGAATGCTGGAATTACAGGCATGAGTCACCACAACGGGCTGTTTAATAGTACTTTTAATGCTTGGTTCTTTCTTTTCCCAAGTTCATGCTTATCCAGGCCTCAGGGAAAAGTAGTGACCAGAACAAAGTGCTTTTACAATCATAACAGCCATGATGTATACTTTTCAGGAAAAACTGTTCTCTCAAAATGGAGTTTCTCCAAACCTAAATGTTGCTGCCCCACTATGTTGGCTTTGATTTTGGCGTTAGAAGATCTCACTGCAAGAATCTAGAATCTTAAGTCAGGTCATATCTTTGCCAAAATAAGTCTCATTTATGCCTAGGTCTAGTTCTCACCTAGTAAATATCTGTAGGGCTTCTCCTAATGCTAACATTCTAAGAGCTTAGGAATTATACTTATCGTATACTAATGTCAGCAGATACTGGTCTATAAAAAGATACTGAAATTAGTCAAAGCAATCTAATTTCTTCCTAACGGGAGAATACTGATTGCACTTAAGACTATGCAAAATATTTAAGTAAAATAAGAAGCCAGTAATTAAATATTGAACATAACCAAATGGTCCTTTAAATTAAAAATTTCAACAGAGTCTAGCATGCTTCAGGAAACCTTACCTTTCAGAGATAATTTGATAAAGACCAACAAATTCATGTGGGTGTCAAGGTCTCTTCAGGCGATGCTGCATATTAAACAGTCTTAACATAGCAGATTTGAAAACAGGTGAATAATTCCTACCTGCCAGGGAATGCTTCCACACCAGTATTTCCCTTCTGCCTTACTTCTGATGCATCGGAAGAACAATCTAGCAAAGTATAAACACAATCAAGGCTGTGAAAATCCATTAAGACAAGAGACTAAGTTTATTTTTAATCTGAAACACATTATGCAACTATTTGGTACTGGCTTCGCAAGGCTGCACGAAACCATTTACTCTTACGTGTACATCAAAAAATTCTTCACTGCACAGGACACCTATAAAGGCTAGGAACTCAAACAAAGACTACATGAGGACAAAAGAGTGCACGCAAGTTTATTCCTTTTACCCGTAAAGCACGACTAAAGTGGAAACACTGCTCAGTAGTGGCTACTAAACCAGAAACACCGAGATAACCAGACCGTGCATGTCCTTAACAGGGGCCACAATCACACCTGTAAAGTAACCAAGCCAAGACAGAACAAACAAAAATCTAACCTGAATCTGGTCAAACCTCTATATCCAATTACCAATTTACAGGAAATAGAAACAACAGAGGAACACACAGCAGTAGCCCATGGGAGTGTGATCTGTGAAGTCTTGGCTGGGAAGCGCCATAGACAAACACCCTGAATCCTTCCACACATAAATGACGAGGAAGGAAAAAAGAGAGAGGGCAAACTTAGAAACTTAAAGACACATTAGTCAATTCCAATTTGTGGATCTTATTTAGATCCTGATTTAAACAAAGAAACAGAAAACCCAGAAAACCTAATTCTGACGTTTAAGACCACCTCCTTTCCCTGTCCACCACGGAACCACCTGTCCTTCTGCTGTGCCCTCAGAGGCACTACGCGTGCACCTGCCTGTCTACCTGATGCTATTTTTGCCAAGTAGAACAGTGATTTTCAACCATGTCCCCGGAAAACTTTTACTAATTAAATTATTTTTGAAAGACGTTCAAAGCACATTCTTTTTTACTTTCTTGGGGGGTAGGGGAATCAACATAATTTAACTGTGCCATGGAAGTTTAACTATAGGATCAGCTGTGCTGTGCTGTGCAACAAACGGCTGGGCAACAGCCACATGACCTGTCTTCCCAACCTCACCTCCCTGTGTAGAAGCCCTGCTGCCTAAAATGGAACAGATTGATCTTTCTATTGCCTGAGATGACATCTCAAAAACTTTTAATCTGTTAAAGAACTTTTACAAAATGAATCTTATTTGTTGAAACAGGCAATGTACTCAACCAATAGACATAAAAAGGCAGTGAAAACCGCCCCCATGTTCTATTCGCCCAGCTTAACTCCCTCCAAACACATAGGTAACCGTACTTATTAGGGTTTTATCTTTCTAGAGATTTTAAAATGCATATACAAGTCAATATAAATATATTCTTTATTTTTTTCCTCTTCTACACAAATGTGTTGCAAAACACACACACTACTAAATACCTTCCTTCTTTTTTACTTAGCAAATGCCGTAAAGGTTTTTCTGTAAGGGCATACACATGAAGAGCTTCTTTTGTTCTTTTATTTCATTGCAGTTGCAGGGTTCTCCACTATATATGCATGTTGTATTATCTTTAACCAGACTCTCTTGATAGACAGGTCGGCTGTTCCCAGCCCTTTCCTACTCACAGCAGCGGCAAGGTGAAGGAAACAGCCTAGTACACCGGCCATTCGACACACATCTCAACGCATCTGCGTGTGACTCTGTTGCTCACCTGTGTGTTTGGGCCTTCTCTGTTTCTTCATCAGGTTAATTCCTAGATTTTTACTTATTAGTTCTCCATATGCTGTTTTGTACATTCATTCCTTCCTGCTACTTTCCTTTAGTTTAATTTCTTGTTCTTTTGTTAGCTTTTTTTTTTCAGAGGGGGAGCATAGCCTCACTCTGTCACCCTGGGTAGAGTGCCCTGGAGTCACAGCTCACAGCAACCTCAAACACTTGGGCTCAAGTGATCCTCTTGCATCAGCTTCCCAAGTAGCTCAGACTACAGGCACCTGCCATAATGCCCAGCTAATTTTTCTACTCTTAGTAGATGAGGTCCCACTTTTGCTTAGGCTGGTCTTGAACTCCTGGGCTCAGGCACTCCACTCCTCTCAGCCTCCCAGAGTGGTAGGATTACAGCTGTGAGCCACCATGCCCGGCCCTCTTGCCAGCTTCTCAGTCACGTGATACACGGTGTGCCTCAAGAGAGGGTGAATCCTGATTCAGAGAAGCCCCAGCAGGTCCCACCCTCTCAATACCAAGACTTCACCTGGATATGGAAGTAAAGATGAACAAGCCACAGACGAGCACATATTCCATAGAAGTTAACCTAAAAAGAAAATAGGTCCAGCCCCTCCCTCTCATACAAACTCACAGTTTTACCATCGGAGCTCATGATTTTCAAAATTACTGGTCTCTTTAACTTTTCTCAATGCAATGGGATATTACATTGAATATGTGCAATACAATTTCTGAAATGGTTTGAATGCATAAAATTCAAAGTACTAGGGGATACTGCTACTACTTATAGAAATAAATTAAGAACAACTTGTTGCTCTTGTTGACAGTGTTTCAAATACTTGAAGTCTTTACGGAGAGACTATTTCCTAAGTACAGTCGTGTGCTACGTGACGCTTCCATCAACAACAGACTGCATGCCACCACCGTCCCCTAAGATTATAACATTGCATCTTTACTGCACCTTTACTTTGTTTAGATACACAAATACTTCACACTGTGTGATAACTGCCTGCGGAATTCCACACAGTAACACACTGCACTGGTTGGTAGCCGGGGCGTGTCTGAGGCTATAGCGGATAGGCTGATGTCAGTTCACTCTGAGCCGTTCCCACAAGGATGAAATCACTGGCCAGCACGTTTCTCAGAATGCGTCCGTCATTAAGTGACTCACAACAAGAGTGTCTATTTCAAAGGCCAACTCATATAGACTTTTGGAAGAAGGGCACGACCGGGAGAAAGATGGAAGGAAGCCCAGTTAGCACCAGCTGGGTGGAAGGCACAGTGCTAAGAATGCTTTCACTTACATGTTTAATTAAAACCAATCTGGATAGGTTCCTCTATTGTGTGTTTTTTTTAGTTTGCTATAGAATTTTTTTAATTAAAAAAAATTTTTTATTACAAATTAATATCAGGGTACAGATGTTTAGGTTACATTGTTTTCAATCCTAAGGTAAAGTTCAAGCTGTAGTTAAGCCCTTGCCTAGAAGATATATCTCTCCCTCCTCTCTCCTCTCCCTCTTGCTAGACTATATTTGTGTTTTTTCTTTCATGTGGACAAGTGCTTGTTTATATGCTGGTTTCATATTAGTATTGATTGTTGATTACATTGGGTATTTTGTTTTCCATTCTGGGTCCTCTGTTTCTAGGATGAAAAGTTACTGTTTGTTATCTTTATCACATTGTAAATCAACAAAGAAAGCAGTGAAAATACATTTTCCCTGAGAAAGCAACTATTAATTCCACTGCAAAGAAGAGCATAATTTCTGTAATCCGTTGACTAATTCTTTTTTGTAATAGGTTAAAAACAACAGCAACGAAGAAACTAGCTGGAGGAAGCCGCCAGACCTCTTCAATCGTAACTTCTTCCCCAGAAGACAAATCCTCTGTCCAAGCCAGCATCACACTGCCAAGCACAATGACTTTGGCAGACTGAGATCCTCTCAGGCCCTAACAGGGCTGTCCAACTTTTTTTTTTCTCTGCCACACAATGGAAGAAGAGTTGTCTTGGGACACACATTACACAAACACTGATTAGCAAGAAGGTCCCTGCATACTTTTCATGGTATCCGACACCACAGATGAGCAAAAAAAGTCCTCAGAAAATTAGCATGCCCTCAGGCAGCAGGTTGAACAGCACTGAAAACTATCTGCCCTTGGTTCGAAGCCCAGCTCCTCCACGTAATTAACAGTTCTGAAACACAGGACACCTTACCTGACTGCCCTCCAGTGGCAGTTTCCTTTTCTGTAAGATGGTAAAATAATACATATCTCATATGGTCATTATGAAGATTAAATACCTTAACACATGTAAAGATAAAACACTTAGAACAAAGTCTGATACACATCAAGGACATACTCGATACAGCAACCAGGAGCTTACTCTTGCCAACCACCCTGCTTTGCCTACAACTACACTTCTGCTTATGCTGTGCCTGAACACTTCCTTGTATCTTCCTCTATCAATATTTTAAAGTTCAAGGCTAGGCGAGGTGGCTCATGCCTGTAATCCTAGCACTCAGGGAGGCTGAGGAGGGTAGACTGCCTGAGCTCACGAGTTTGAGACCAGCCTGAACAAGAGCGAGACCCCATCTCTAAAAATAGCTGGGTGTTATGGCAGGTGCCTGTAGTCCTAGTTACTTCAGAGGCTGAAGCAAGAGGATTGCTTGAGCCCAAGAGTTTGAGGATGCTGTGAGCTGTGATGTCAGGACATTCTACCCAGGCTAACAAAGTGAGATTCTGTCTCAAAAACAAACAAGCAAACAAAAAAAGACCAAGTTCAAGCCTCAACTCCTTTATTTTCTTAGTAACTTTCTTAATCTCTTAATCTCTTACGGTGGGTCTCGAAGTCACAGAACCATTTGGTATCTGAGCACATTAATGTAGCACTTTCCACACAGGTGGGACTCCTCCGCCATCTTAGTAAGTCTAACTTAAAACCAATTTTGGCACAGGGCCTTGGGGGAATATGAGGTCACGTTTTTATAAGCTCCACCAATGGAAAGACAGAAAGCTGGATTTCTACCTCATTTATTTAGAATTCAAGGTGGGGGAAAACATATTAAAAAAAATGTTCTAAGAAAAAACAAGAGATGAATATTTTTGAAATCCTGAAGTACAGAAGTGAATTCTAAAGCTGAGAGATAAAAAATTTAGTAATTTTATCTACATAAGTTTTAAATTTTCATATGGTAAAAAGAGCATAATGAAAATACCAAAAATACCACAATCTTCTGAATGGTGAAGATTTATTTGTTATAAAAATAAAATATTTCACATCCCACCCCAAAATAATGAAAACATATTATATCCAGTTTAGGCAAAGGAATCTTTCTATTTAATTTGACCCCATATCCTCAAAAATAAAAGCTCTGGCAAAAAGAGAAGGAAGGGAATGAACTCAGGAGCTTGATGGCAAGGGTCAACATTTTATAACTGGTAATACACGATGTGTGTGACATCATCTATGTCAAGGCAAGATTTCTTCCCAGTGTTTTTGGGGGTGGTGGTGGTAACAAAGAGATTCTATTCAGGAAGAACAAAGAGAAAGGTTAGCGCACTTCCAAACAGAGTTGGAAGTGAGTCCCTCTCATGAAGGAAAAAAGATGAGAAAGACGTTTTCCCTCTGGTTTTCCTGGAAGGCCGTCTGTTTTCTTTACTGCCTCTCCACAGAGCGACGGCTCAAAGGCCGGTCATATGCTGGTGAGTCATGCCACCTGGTGTTTAAACTGGAGAACTGCACACAGGTGCAGCAACACAGCAAGGTGTGAAAAATCTTAGCTGAGTTCCTAACTCTCTTCCACTACTCTGCTGCACCCATCTCCTAGCTATGGGAAGCCGAATATAAAAGTACTAATTATAGGATGTAAAATATTTAAGTTCCTGAAAAGAAAACCAACTTTGAGGAAAGGAAAGGCTGCACTCCCTGAACTCATTCTCCAGAGTACATGGGCTTCAGCTAAATGCCCTTACTGTCTGCTGAGAAAGTCATCCCCCCACACTGGCTTATCTATTTCTGTTTAAATTCCCAACCTGTACCACTTAATTGGGTATCTGTTTTTTGATGCTGTTTTCATTTTTTGTGTTGAGAGAACCGTGCTTTATTTGTCCTAAAACAACCTTTCTAAAGCTCTAGTAAGTCAAGCACAGTGGCTCAATCCTAGCACTCCGGAAGGCTGAGGCAGGTGGATTGCTTAAGGCCAGGAGTTCGAGACTGAGCAAGAGCAAGACCCCGTCTTTACAAAAAACACAAAAATTAGCCAGGCATGAGTGTGGGCATCTGTAGTCCCAGCTACTCAGAAAGAGGATCACTTAAGCCCAGATGTTTGAAATTACTAGGAACTATAATGATGCTGCTGTACTCCAGCTTTGGTGACAGAGCCAGACCCTGGCTCAAAAACAAAAATAAAACAGTGTTCTATATTTTAGCTAAAAGAAATATATTTAGTATACTTATTTTTCTATTTTAAAGTAATGGTCACTCCTCAGTTTCATCTACCTACTACAAAGAACGTTAATGACAAGTTCTCAGAGTTCCATCTTCAGCCAGACCCTTGCTCAGAGCTGCACTCACTTTCTAGCTGGCTTCACATCTACAGCAGACCAGAGCCATTGATCAGAGTTGATCAGAGCCGTGCGTTTGAGCATTCCATCCAGTCCTCTTCTCACATTGCCTTTCCTTCCTAGTTTTTCCTTATGTAAATGCATCCCCAGAAACCCCCACTCAGCCCCCACTCCCCTGCTGAGCAGTGTGTCAGCACTAGACTAAGTGCCCCACATGCATTATCTCTCTGAACCCTCCAACCAGGGAAGTGGGGGCCCCCACGATCGCTACTCCAGATGAGAAAGCCGAGGAAGAAACGCAGCTTATCAATTCTCTTTTAGCAAGTTTTCTCTACTCTAGCTGTGCCCAACTCCACTGCCCAACCTCAATTCAATCCATCATCTTTCATGTAAGAGAAAGCAGGTGTGCCTGGAAGCAGCTGGACCAAGGATCAAATCCTAGCAATGCTCCTTTATAACCTTGAGGCTTCAGATTCCTTTTCCGACCTCTCTCAAAGGTAGTTTCCTCATATGTATGAAAAGCAGGAATATGAAAACCTATCCCAACAGATTACATGAAGATAAGAGGTAATGAGCGTGCCAGGTAGCAGGCGTTCAACAGCAGCTGTTAGTTCTGTGGTCCTTTCGCCTCTACCATCTTTACTTTCCATCTGTCCTCCATAGTTCTTCTTTTAATGGAAATTGGATCAAAATCCTTCAGTAACTTCCTACCACCTACAATAGTGTTTCTTCTGTGCGGTCGAGGGTCCTCAGTAGTATGTAAATGGTTTTACATATCAGGAGGACAGAACGACTTTACACAATAAAGGCTTAGCAGCCCCACTCAAAGATGAAATTTAAAATTCCATTTATAACATCACCAAAAAACATAAACAGTGAGGAATGAACGTAACGACGAAAGGTGCATTGGAACTCTATGATAAAAAATATTAAACAATGCTGAGACATTTTTAAAGTCATAAATGAAAAAAACCATGTTCATGGATTGGAAAACAGTATTTTTCTTTTTCTGTTCTTTCTTTTACTTAATTTTTTTTTTTTTAAGAGACAGGGTCCCATCTCTTGCCGAGGCTAGAGTGCAATGATATAAGCATAGCTCGCTGCAGCCTCCAACTCCTGGGCTCAAGCAATCCTCTCCCATCTCAGCCTCGGAAGTACAGGGATTGCAGGCATGAGACACTGAGCCCAGGAAGACTCAATGCTAATGACAGTTCTCTCCAGATGCATCCTGTTTGTGATATTATATTAAGTTTTGCAGATGCATGTTCTCTCCATCCTCTAGATGCAATACAGTATCAATGAGGTTTTCTGTGGAAATTGGAAAAGCTGATTCTCTATCTTTTATGAAAACACAATGATCCTAGAGCAGCCAACATAATCATGAAAAAGAATGAAGTTGGAAGACTCATACTATTTTATTTCATTAATTACGTAAGGATAGAAAAATGGATCAATGAAACAGACTGGCAAGCCCAGAAATAGACCCATAATATGGGATCCATTGATCTTTTTTTACAAAGATGCCAAGCATTTCAGTAGAGAAAGGAAAATCGCAAAACACAGTGCTATAACAATTGGTTAATATATAAAAAAAATGAACCTCTATTCTCTACCTCACACAATATTCAAAATTAATTTGAATCACAGATTTAAATTAAAAAGTTATTTAAAAAAAACTGTAAAGATTCTAGAAGACACTTTGGAGACATCTGCAATCTTGGGGTAGGCAAAGCTTTACTAAAGAGAAGACAAAAAGGACAAACTATGAAAAAATAATAAACTGGACTTCATAAAAATTAAATACAGCAGAACCTCCACAGTTAACTACCGTGTTTCCCAGACAATAAGACCTACCCCCAAAATAAGCCCTAGCAGGATTCCTGTGCATTTGTTAAATATAAGCCTTACCCTGATAATAAGACCTAGTGCAGATACGCTGCATAGCCATGCCCTGCATTTCGGCGCTGAGCAGTAAGGAAGACTGGAATACCTTTTATCTGCCACAGCTCCTTTCTCCAAGCCATTCACATTTGCACAGATACACATGCGGTAACCGCGGTCACAGGCATCCTACTGCACACATGTGAATGGCTAGGGGAAAGGAGTTCACGTATCACTAGCACCAGCCCCACCAACAAGGTTGGCTCCCCCTGTCAGGTTCCAGAAGATGACTTAACTGTATTTGAATAAATGTAGATTGTTGTATTATGCTTAACAAAAATAAGACATCCCCTGAAAATAAGCCCTAGTGTGTCTTATTGAGAAAAAATGAATATAAGACAGTGTCTTATTTTCAGGGAAACACGGTAGCTCCTTAAGCTGACCTGACTTTCATCAGTACAGCAGGTTGAGTTCCTTACATTGACCAGAGTGTCACAGTCCCGTGTGTGGTCAACTTACAGAGGTTCTACTCTAGTCAAAAGACAAATACCTGCCAAAGAACTTGTACAGACAATATACAAAGAACTCTTCCAACTCAATAATAAAAAGACAAACAAAAATTTTTTAAAAGCAAAAATCCTATTTATGTAATAATTTTGAATTGACAACATTTTAGAAATAAAGAATAGATTCGTGGTTGTCAGGGGTGAGGAGGATGGATGGGGAGGAAAGTGGGTATGGTTATAAGAGGGCAACAGAAAGGGCCCTGTGATGATGGAACTACTCACTACCTAAACTGGAGTAGCAGATACGTAAGTCCACATGTAGATAAAACTGTACAGAACTGAATATATATACACATACATTAGTAGAAATAAAATTTTCTTTGCCAATAAAATCAGTGGATTGTACCAAGTCAACATCCTGTTTGTGATATTATACTAAGTTTCACAGGGTGGTACCTGTGGCTCAGTGAGTAGGGCACTGGCCCCATATACCGAGGGTGGCAGATTGGAACCAAGCCCTGGCCAAACTGCAACAAAAAAAACAGTCGGGCCTTGTGGCAGGCACCTGTAGCCCCAGCTACTCGGGAGGCTGAGGCAAGAGAATCATCTAAGCCCAAGAGTTGGAGATTGCTGTGAGCTGTAATGCCACAGCACTCTACCGAGGGGGTCAAAATGAGACTGTCTCCAAAAAAAAAGTTTTGCAAATGTTACCACTAGGGAAAATGGGTTAAGTCTATAGGGGAATCTCTATGGAGATTATATTATTTTTTACAACTGCCTATGAATCTAAAATTACTTGATAAAAATTTTAATTAAAAAAATGGGCTGCATATCACAAAATCACAGATGATGGCGTGGTTGTGGAGAAAAGGGAACACTTCTACACTGCTGGTGGGATTGCAAACTAATACGTTCCTTTCGAAAAGACATCTGGAGAACACTTAGAGAACTAAAAATAGACCTGCCATTTGTTCCTATAATTCCTCTATTAGGTATATATCCAGAAAACCAAAAATCACATTACAACAAAGATACCTGTATCAGAATGTTCATTGCAGCCCAATTCATAATTGGTAGGTTATGGAAGAAGCCCAAGAGCCCATCAACCCACGAATGGATCAATAAATTGTGGTATATATATACCATGCAATACTATGCAGCCCTTAAGAAAGATGGAGACTTTATCTCCTTCATTTATTTACATGGATGGAGCTGGAAAATATTCTTCTTAGCAAAGTATCTTGAGAATGTAAGAAAAAGTATCCAATGTACTCAGCCCTACTATGAAATTAATTTATAGCTTTCATAAGAAAGCTATAACCCAATTTTAGCCCAGGACTATGGGAAGAGGGGAGAGGGAAGGGAAGGGAGGGTAAAGAGGAGGGTGGGGGGAGGGAGGGTGATTGGTGGGATCACGCCTATGGTTCATCCTATAAGGGTACATGTGAATCTCTCTAAATGTAAAATATAAATGTTTTAACACAATAACTAAGAAAAAGACATGAAGGTTATATTAACCAGTTGGATGAAACTATTTGAAATTGTATATAGAAACAGTACACTGTACCCCATGATAGTATTAATGTACACTGCTATGATTTAATAAAAAAATAAATAAAAAATGGGCTAGGCTGGGCACAGTGGCTCATGCCTATAATCCCAGCACTCTGGGAGGCTGAGGCAGGTGGCTCCCTTGAGCTCACAAGTTTGAAACCAGCCTGAGCAAGAGCCAGAAGACCCTGTCTCTAAAAAAAAAAAAGATAATTAGCCGGGCCTTGTGGCATGTGCCTGTCATCTAGCTACTTGGGAGGCTGAGGCAAAAGGATCACTTGAACCCAAGAGTTTTAGATTGATATGAATTATGACACCATGACACTCTACCAGGGGCAAGAAAGTAAGACTCCATCTCAAAAAATAAATACATACACACATACATAAATAAATCAATAAAAATTAAAAAATGAGCTAAAAAATGGGCAAAAGATTTAAACAAATACTTCAAAATTTTCTCATAGCAAATGAACACATAAAACAGTGTTCTATTTACAAATGGAATTTAACTCAGCAATAAAAAGGATGAACTACTGATACATGGGATATAGAAAAATTTCACAAGTACTGTTAAATAAAAGAAATCAGACACAAAAGAGTCCATATACAGTATGATTTCAGTTACATGAAGTTCAAGGACAAGCAAAACATATCTAAAGTGGTAAGAATCAAAATAGTGATTGCTGATGGGGAGGTTAGGAATGAGAGGGGCAGAATTAACTAGAAGAATAAATTCAAAATATCACCCGGGCTCTTACTGGAGTGATATTTTACTTTGGATCTTGCTTATACAGGCAGGTATATACATTTCTCAAAATTCATCTGGTTGAACTTGGTAGGTAAGAACTGTGAAAGTGACACTCCACTGTCTTTATTTGAGGGGGTTGGAGGGAGGATCTAGAATATACTATAATTCTGAAGTTCACAGAACACCAATCAGGGACCATCACATCCTGGCTCCTACCTTCCTGGGCAGCCTTTTCTCCTGAAATCTCCACTTAAACAATATGCTAAGCTGTCACCAAACCAAATACTTGTAATACGTGAAAATACTGCATTACTTCACGTCTAATATATTAACCCATTAAATATGACCCCTTTCTAACATGAGTGAATCCCCACTTATCTTGCAATACCCATGGCAAATATAGACTAAATACCCATCTAAATAGACTTCTCTGCCCTTTCCAAATCTCCACGTAAAGGAGGAGAAACTATCATTTATTGAGTACTAAACACATGTTAGACATTTTTACGCATTACTTTGTTCTAGGACCAGAATTAGAAAGTTGACAAGTTAGTGACTACTCCTGGGCTGATGTTACTGGCTATTTGAGAGCTGGAGAGGGATGATGGTGGAGCTATTTACCTAGAAATTAACCACAGGTCAGGCGTCTCAGACAAACTAGGTGCTCAGGAGTTAGGGAGCAACAGCCCAGAAGATACTCAATACACAGAGAAATACCGTTTGTTTTTAAATAATGACTTTTAAAGAACAATCCTAACACATATCCAGCTGCAACTCTTTGAGGAAAAAAAAAAAAGCAAGTATATTTAGGTGTCCCTTTCGGACACTTACCTGTGCTCTTTCTTGCCCTGTGGCAGAAGCAAACCCTGAAGCTCTACCATGCAGCCTTCATGCAATAAACAATGTGAAACAGGAGTGCTAGAGAATGAAATGGAAAAAATTTTGTTTTAAGAGACAATGGACAGAGGTCAATATCCTAAATCCAGTCAAAACTCTGGGTTTTAAACCAAGAGTCTCTGTATGACATCCACTTGATTTGTAGACACTATACATTGTTCTTCATGAATTCCTTTCAGAAAAGTCCTTAGGTTTCACCATCTCCTATTCCCTCAAATAAAAAGGGATAATATAGTTTTCTTGATGACTCAAAAGTTTAAAACTACACAGCGCTATGTGATACTCCGTGATACCCCTATAAATGAATGAAGTATCCAAGGCTGGCTGTGAGGACCTCCATAAATTTCACCGGCTTCCTCTATCACCCTTTCCCTTTAAGACCCTGTTAGTTATCACTTAGTGTTATTCATATGCCTACTTTTAACAACACATTCTAATAATTTGCTTCTTGCTTGGCATACGTTTTTTAACCACCTCCTCTAAGTTATCATGAAAAAACTTAAAATATATAACAACTAAGGGAAACAGGTCTGAATGAAATTCTAAAGTACTCTCCATTTTGGCCTGTATTCTGGTTATCAAACATATTCCAACTAAATCAAGTTTATCAAATAATTCTCTTCAAGTATTTTACTATTTTGTATAGCAATATGTTTATATAAACAGGACCTTATATAAGAGCATGTTTCTCTTAATGTAAACCCAAATCTTATTCAATATTTATGCTTAATTCCTGCAAACCTAAATATGCCTGTGTCTCAACAACAGTTGACTTGGGTCTGGAATCACAGAGGCTCAGTATCTTTAGAAACCAGAACCAGTGAACCCTGGTATAATGCTATATTGTTGAACTAGATAGCTTGAGTATTTTCGACTGGTATCCTCTATCTTAACATTTCATACTGCTTTACCAGGATTGGTTTGTATTTAATTAAACTGGATCCCAGTAATTTCTTTCAAAGAAAAAAAAACTTAGAGGGCAAAGACAACATTTCTGTCAAAATTTATTTTCTAAATCTGAAAAAGGGGACAAGGGCTTTTGCTCAGTTTCAAAGCAAAGAAGATACCAATAGTCATGGAAGGGAAACATGAGAAGTTAGTATGTATGTTCCAAGGATACTCTTCTAGTACTGATACCCATTTTGTACTTTACATAGGATATGGAGAAAAATAACTTCGCTATCGAGTTCAGCAAAGAGAGCAGGAAAAAAAAATGTGTAATGATATGATAATTTTAAATTCATATAAAAAACGTAGATACCTGGTGTTGTGAAAATGTTAACACTTGATGAGACAGTATTTAACTTTTCTCACTTTAGAAAAGATGCTTCACATTTTTAGGTCTCAACTTAAATTCTAAATCCGATCTCTAATGTTCCTTTTAGCAGTAATGCCTAAAGTAACATATTCTCTAAATTATCTATCTCACCACTTAAATGCAGAGAATATACAGATATATATTTTGGCTAACACGATGTGTCTCGAGCCAAATAATTTTATACTGTCCGTGTGTCCTCACTTCTGTTTCAGCAGGAAAAGGAAGTGACTAAAGCCTGGCAGGGGACTATAAACCCAAAGTTGGAAAACACCAAAAGGATCCAGATGCAGTGGGTTCCTCCATTTTACAGATGGGGGAATCGGCGGCCCAGAGAGAGACAGTAAGCCCCCTCGGGGTCGCACAGCCAGAACAGCGGAGCGTCTTCCTAACTCGCCGCGCTGCCTTGACATTACCAATCGCTCAAAGGGCCTGACAAGGCAGACCAGGGAGAGCCCCAACATTCCTCCTAGTCCCCGCGGCGTGGGCTGCTCGAGACCTACTCTGTGGCCCGCACGAAGCCGCACGTGTCCGCCCGGCACACGTAGAAGCTCTTTCCTTTATTCGGGCCATCGCGGATGCCAGTCTTCAGAAAGCAGAAAGTCCCTAAGAAGAGAAGCAAGTCAACGACTGCACCTCACTAGATAGACAGGCCTCTGGGGAACCTAAGACCCTGGCCACTTACCGTGCTCCGGGCACCTAACTCCTTCCATCACGAACCTCCTCCTCTCTCCCCGCCCCCAACTTCGGCTTCCGCCTTTTACTCCGCCTCCTTTATTTAGGAACCAATCATCATTCATCTCCTGTTGTATTACCGCCCCTCAGCTATTATAAGCCAATCATATAGGAAGTTTGCTCACCCGCCACCCTCAGGTTCGGCGCGCGCCGAAATCAAATATGAAGTGAGTGGGCGTGGAGAACCCGGCGTTTGGTGCCTGGGATGTGGCTAAGGGCGGAGGGTGGTTTAGAGGTTGACGGGTTTCCGGAGAAAGGGAAGCTTCGATTCGCAGGTCCTGGAAGAGGGAGGCGCGAGACTGTGACCCGGGCAGCTGCAGTTAAGACCTAGAGGCAGCCCTAGAGGAGCGCCAGTTACAAGCGGCTGAGAGCCTGGAAGTTGGCAGCATCTGTGAGCCCGGGCGCCGCTGCTGGCGGAGCAGCTGCATCTGCGGTGCCGGAGCGGCGGTGAATTGACTAGGCTGTAAAACAGAGCAGGTGCAAAGATTTCTCTGGGATCCACGACTCTTTAAATTTGCCTAGTGCTTACCCATTACCTGTCTCTTCTTGCTCAACAACCTGGGGAGAAAGGTAGCATTTTATGGACGATTCTGTGAGTCAGAAGTCTGAGACACACACCCAAGGTCAAAGAGTTAGCGAGTGGACGATCTACGAGCAGGTGCGCGGGTCTTCATGCCACTCAACGCCATTTGGCCGCGCAGCTGCCTCCTGCGTGCCCTGGGGTTCTCTAGGCTCTCGGTGTGGAAGTCCTGACTTGTGTCAAACTCGAAACAAGGCAGGATGGGGCGGGGACGTGACGGAGGCAGGAGGGGGTAGGCGAATTGGGTAAAGGCGAATTTTACTTTATGTATGTTGCATAAAGTATGTTATATTGCCAATTTTTTTCTACTAATATGCTTTTGGATTTTAAAATACGTAAGCGGAACTATATTTGAAATTGCAATCAAATCTATTAGCAAAAAGGGAGAAGTAGATATCGGATTTATGGCTTCATATTACAGCTATTGAGAACCATATGTCCCAGACATATGGTGTGACACCTGCAACTGTTCTTATGCGGACAGTAGAACAGAAAAATTGTAATGTCTAGGAAATCCGGGCTATATGATAAATGTGTTATGGGGGTCCAGAGAAGGGGAGACAAACCTGAGATATAATTTATTAATTAAACAATACTTATTAAATAGCCTTTTATATGCCCTGTGTGGATCTGGTGCTTGAGAAATATAAAATTCATTTATTCACACACATAAAGTTTAAAACAACTATGCTAACCACAAGCAGCTTAATATTTGGAGAGGAGTGAACTAGCACAAATTGAATATTTAAATAACAATTTAAAACAGTATTTACATGTCAAAATGGATGGAATTAGCAGGAACTTCTAGGGCTAGAGAAAGATATAGGTGGAATTTTCGAAGTGAAATTAGATTATACATAACTATCCTTCTGAAGCTTAGATAAAGATAAGATAGGAACAAAAAAAAAGCATAAACAGGTAGAAATATTTTTACTATTTCCAAATTGTAATTTTTGCAATCGAGAAATTTTTATGTACATGTTTAATAGAAGGTGTGTTAAGAGAAGTATACCACAAATACTGGATTTGCAAGACAAGGGGCATGATAATTCTATTTTGAATAATATATTGAAACAAGATAAAATCAGTGTCTCTTAAACATCACCTTAAGGAAAAAGTTCTTCTATTAGTCTCAAAGCTAGTATCTCAGGCCAAACCCATAAAGGTGTGCACAATCAAATCATAGAAAGGAGAAATATTTTTCCATAAATTTGGGATATGCTAGATCAAAATGTTTAATCCCTAAATGATTTATCCAACTTTCACATACTTATAAAAGTGAAAAAAGTAAGTTTGACATTAGGTGAAAGATAGTTGCAACTAAACATTTTTTAAATTAATGCCTACTGACAAAAAGTACAATAAATTATATGACATAATTTTTCAAAATACATTAGTGGTATGTGTATTACTTTTTGATATTTACATTTTAAGTTTGTATTCTTACAGACCTTTGGAGAGTTAGAGAACATGTTCAATGGATTTCTATTTTGAGTAAAGTTGAGGATTTGTTTTTTCTTAAAGCTCGATTTATTCAAAATGAATGCCAATTCTAGGTCTTAGATCTAGTTCCTTTAAAATGCACTGGCTAATGATCTAATAAATTATTTCCATATGGGGCTGGTCAAAAGCAAAGTATATGTTGGAATTGTTCTAAAATTAGATTATAATGACTGCACATTTGTATACATTTACTCAGACTCAGGACTTTACATTTTTAATAGGCGAATTGGTTTTAAAAAGTGACACTAGTATAAAAAGGTAAATTCTGTGACATCTAAAGTATACCCTAATAAAGCTATTCTAAAAACTGTGTAAGCAACATTAAAAGGTTCACGTGGGAAGTAATAACTAAAACTAATCATTTAGGTATATGGACCTCCTAAAAAATTCCTAATGGGTGAAAAAGTAAAGTGGTTGTAAAAACCCCTTAGTTTCAGATGGTGTTGATCCTTAAGCAGACTGGTTCTCTCACCTGTAGAATAAAATCCAGGGTGGTGCAAACAGTCACTTTAATTGCTGGGAAAATGAAAAATTCTACTTTCTCTGGCCTGCATCGTGCTGGTTGGCGCATATCAAACATGTCAGACACCTAGAAGAACTGTTAATGAGAAGATGGGCTAGCACTGTCAGCCCTTGATATCCCAGTCACTACCCCATCATTTTAAAATAATCAGCAATTCCAAGCTTTAAGTTATAAACATTCTAGCTGCCATGCTACCTTCATCTTTATACATTATTTAAAAAATTCGTTTGTTCAATTGTGTTTTTCAAATCAGCTGATCATTTCTGAGAGTCACATTTAGTTTTCTAAACCTCTGGGGTTTTTTGCTTGCTGCTTGGGGATGGGAGGGGGAAGAGTATCTAACTGTGACTGACAGATAAAGGATTGTTGCCCGCGAGGTGCTGCTGAGAGTCAAAGTTCTCACAGTCTAACTTTCTCTGAGGTAAGTATGTTTATGAGCCTGGTCACCATTTAGTTCACAACTACCCTAACAGCAAGATTGTCATATCTCTATTTTCAAGGTTAGGATACTAAAGATCAGAGGAGTTCAGGGGCTTGCACCAAGGCCATGCTTCCAATCACTACTTTACAGAACTACTGCTAAAACTTTGGAACCAGATAGATAGGCCCATAGATTAATTTTTTGCCGGCTCAAACTCACAAAGATGACACCAGCAGGTCTGGGACTAGAAGCCATTTTTCCAGACTGTCAATCCAGTTCTTCCCACTGCAGTATTTTCATAAAGCATAAATTATTTAGGGATTCAGATAGCTAACCTATATAGTGATAAGCATTTAGCTCTTTGGTGTAATAGACAAACCCAGCTCAACAAATCCAAGATTAAAAACAAAACAAAAAACCCCAAGTTCTGCTGTTTTATGAATGACCACTAGGTAGCAGCACATAAACATAAAAACCAACCAGGAGGCCCACCCTCTTCCGCTGCTTCATTCTTTTTGTTTAAAGATATGTAATAGTAATTCAGTTTCATTTCATTTTGTGCCTTTCAAATATATGACTATTTTTAACTTGTCCTTTGACGTAAGCACAGTCAGGGTGAGGATATAGTGAGAACCAATCTGGTTATAATTTGAAAGCCAAGAGTCTTTACAAATTGTTTTGTTGAACAGTTATTTTGAAGTATTAAATTTCAAATTTCCCTGTTCTTAAAATATTATTCTGAAAGCAGTTCAAAGCAAGCTCTTCATCTTTGGTAAATGTACAATTTTTTTTTCAGTAATTTTATAAAGTTATTCCACCACAATCTAGTTGCTTTTTTTATTATTATTATTTTTCACAAGAAAAATATGGAACGCTTCATGAGTTTGCGCGTCATCCTTGCGCAGGGCCCATGCTAATCTTCTCTGTATTGTTCCAATTTTAGTACGTGTGCTGCCGAAGCGAGCACCACAATCTAGTTTTAGAACACTTCTGTCACCCAAAAATCTGTGTGTAGTCAAATCCCCACTACCACCCCAGCTCCAAGGCAACCCCTGGTCCATTTTCTATCTTTATACATTTGCCTTTTCTGGACATCTTATATAAAAGGAGTCGTTATAATATGTAGGCTACTGCCTCTGTCTTTTTACACGCAGAATGCTTTCAAGGTTCAGCCATGCTGTGGCAGGCATCAGTATTTCACTCCTTTTGTTGCTAAATTATATTTCATTGTATTCCTGCACCAGGTGAATAGTGGACATTCAAGTCGGTTTCCCTTTGGGGTTTTTAGGAATAAGATTGTTAGGTACATTAACGTGAAAGTCCTTATGTGAAGATTATTCTCACTTCCTTTGTGCAGGTAACTATGAGTGGTGGTACGGTGAGTTTATGTTTAAATTTTTAAGAAATTGCCAGACCATTTTCCAGAGTGAGTGTACCATTTTATATTCTCATCAACAACCTATGAGGGTGCCCAGTTCTCCACATCCTCACCAACACTGTTACTGTCTTTTTTTTTTTTTTTTTAAGCACAGGCTCACTCTGTCATCCTGGGTAGAGTGCTGTGGTATCATCATAGCTCACAGCAACCTCAAACTCTTAGGTTTGAGTATTCCTTTTGCCTCAGCCTCTCAAGTAGCTGGAACTACAGGCACCTGCCACAATGCCCAGCTAGTTTTTTTCTATTTTTAGTAGAGACAGGGGTCTCACTCTTGGTCAGGCTGGTGTGGAACTTCTGAATTCAAGCAATCTGCCTGCCTTGTCCTCCCAGAGTGCTGGTATGAGCCACCCGACCTGGCCTTGTGTTTTTTACTACAGTCATTCTAGTAGGTGTGAGGTGGTATCTATCTCACTTTTAATTTGCATACCCCCTGCTGATGTCGTACTCCTTTTTATGTGCTTTTTAGCCATCATCTCCTTTTTTTAAAAAATGATCTTTAGAGTCTTTTTCCTTTAAAGGTCATTTTTAAAAAATGATCGTTAGAGTCTTTTTCCTCACCTAGGGCCCAGGTGAGGTGGCTCAGGCCAGTAATCCTAGCACTGTGGTAGGCAGAGGCGGGTAGATTGCCTGAGCTCACAGGTTCGAAACCAGCCTGAGCCAGAGCAAGACCCCACCTCTAAAAATAGCTAGGCTTTGTGGCAGGCACCTGTAGTCCCAGCTACTCGGGAGGCTGAGGGTTTGAGGTTGCTGTGAGCTATGATGCCACAGCACTCTACCTGGGGTGACAAAGTGAGACTATGTCTCAAAAAATAAAGGTTTGTGTGGAAGTTAAACTAACACCTAAATACAAATACATTGTTATTAATCCAAGGAAATGAAAGAAAAAATAATGGTTTACATAATGTTCAGTAATAAAAATTGCTGTGCACTATGACAAAATTATTTTTCAAAAATATTTTTAGCTACAGCAAACTATTGACTTTTAAGACTATATATTATATGATTCCATTTATATAGCCCTGGGAGGTTGGTTTGGGAGATTGGTGCAGTTTGTACTTTCTACAACTAGCATATATTGCTCTTATGATTTAAAAGATCCAATAAAAACATTAAAAGCAGACACAGAAAAAAATAGCAAAGGGAATGCACCAAAATAATTATAATGCTTATTTAAGACAGTAGGATTGTTGGTGTTTTTTCCTTTTTTCTCCTGTTTTTTATACAGCACACAATGTTATTATAGTGTCCACAGTAGAGCAGTCACAGGCCCCATGTCTCTGCACCTCCACCTCGTACCTTCATCTCTTCTCAACCTACCTATTTAATCCTGGCCTTCCTGCAATTAATCCTTTTTTTCTTTCATTTTCTTCATTCTCGCCAAAACCTCTTTTTGGTCTCCAATTCAAATTTTACACCAAGCTGTCTTTCCCCTGAACCCTGTGCTAGTCATTCTGCTTAATTCTAACCTTAGCCGCAACCCTCATTCCAAATATTGCTAGAAAGCAAGGACACTGCTTATTTGTTCCCTAAAACTTCATTACACATTCCAGGTAAACTGGAGTCTCGACCACCTGTGTCTCTGTGTGCTTCTTTTCTGGAAGTCACCCCAAGTTGTATTTCTCCTGGAAGGCAACACACCACACTAGGGTGGATTCCAGGTTCTCAAGTTGAGGATGAATACCCTGCCCAGTGCTCCGAAGGCTTTTACCTTGGAGTTTTTGATCCTCCTTGGATGCTGGGAGCTTAGGGGCTGAGAAAGCTCTAGTGGAGTTCTGGGGTTCTGGAGTTCTACTCTACTGCTGTACCTTTCTGAGTTAACCTGGAAGCCAGAACAGATCAGCTTCTGTTTTATGCTACATGGTGGGTGGGAGGGTGTACTAAATGGTCTTTAAAAACATCAATCAACATTTCTATTGATTTGTATTTATTTTTAAAACAGAGTCTCACTCTGTTGCCCTGGGTAGAGTGATGTGGTACCCTTGTAGCTCACAGCAACCTCAAACTCCTGGGCTCAAGGCATCCCCCTGCCTCAGCCTCCCCAGTAGCTGGGACTACAGGTGTCCACAGCAACACCTGGCTAGTTTTTCTAACTTTAATAGAGGCAGGATCTCACTCTTACTGGGCTGGTTTTAAACTCTTGAATTCACACAATCCACCCATGTTGTCCTCCAAGAGTGCTAGGATTACAGGCATGAGTCACTGTGTCCAACCTCATCGACCTTTTTAAAACAGGAATCAGATTCTGTTACCCCTCTTCTTAAACCCCTGTGGCGGCTTTTTGTTATACTTAGAGAAAAAAGGTTAAAGCCTCCTGTTGGCCCATTTGGGCCCCATCTCGAGGGCTCTGCCTCCCCTACTGCCAGCCTGCTCCTCACCTCCTATGTCCCACTGCCCCGACCTGCTTTCTGTTCCTCAATATCCCAAGCTTTGTCTGCCCTGAGGCCTTTTTTCGTATTGTGCTTTCTACCTGGAATGCTCGCCCCAGTTCTTTAAAAACCCACCCCACATCCTTTGAGTCTCCGCAAGCTCACCTCAGTGAGGGTTTCCGACGACTGCGTCTGCAGAAGTCTTTCCTGTTCTCCTCCTCAGCCTCCCGTCTGCTCTCTGCACAGTGTTCTGTCTGTCATTGTCTGTTTACTTGTTTGTTGTCTTTCTGCCCCATAGACAAAACATGTAACCAAGAGAATGGGAACTTATATCTGTTTCGTTTGCCCCTCCCTGTAGACGCAGCACATAGAAATTCAGCGCATACACGTTAAAAAGAATGAATGAAACCCTAGAGAGGAAGGGACCCGAAAGCCACCTCCCAGTCCCTTCCACTGCAGCCTTCATGGACTCAGCAGAGAGGCTTCTGGTTATAGCAAGTTCTCCATTTGGAACTCTCAAAATGCCAGTTAATGCCAATGTACATTGAGTAGAAATCTTTCTGTTGGAAACTTCCACTTTCTTGGCCCCTGAAGGTACAAGTAATACCCCTAATACTTTTTTTACCTTACTTTAAAATATTTGAGCATGACTATTTCATCTTCTCCACACTTCACATCATTCTTTCCCCAGAGAAACTTTTCCAATCACTTTCATTCTTCTCTTCCACTCCCGATCCCCCTCACAAATTTTTGTCAATGAGTGTTTGTTTAATTTGAGGCATCTCAAATAGAATTCAACGTGAAAATACTATGGGATAATTATCCCCTTTGTTTTGGATATGACTACTTTTTATAGGCAATATTTTCTCTCTCTTTAAACAAATATGTCATGCTAGTGATTTCCATCAAGCGTGCAATCAACCAAAACCACTGCTGTCATTTCTCATGCATGAACTCATCTCCCCTACCTGAAGCAACTAATTGCTTAAACTTAACTATACATTTTTCATCTTGTTAGTTTCAAGCCATTCTCTCAGCCTGTCTACATGTCTTTGAATTTTGTTCCTGTCCGCTGACATAGTAGGGCTATTCCCGAAGTCTGTACCAACTGAGCGTGTGACAAGCCTGCACTCTGAGCCTCCATCCAAGTTGCCAGTAAAAACGCTGAACACAGCAGAGCACTGAGCACGGCCTGGAGAGGCCTCTTCCCTAAACGTGCACCTTGGTCATCATGCTTTGGGTGTGGCCGTCCCTCAGGCAGGGAGCCACACGTGCACAGGACTGTCCCCCAGATGCCGTGCTCACAGCACTCGTGCACATCTGTGTGTCCCTTCACTTAGCATCCTGGTAATCACAGCAGAGGAGGAAGTGAGGTTAGTCTGGTGTGGCTTTTTCTTGGTGAGCAGCACAGGAAGCAGCTTGGAGGCCATAGGACAAAGGCTCTCGCCTCACACCAGCTAGTGATTCATCCAGTCACGCCATCTCCTGTCCCCTCGATTGGCCTCACAATGTCTGTCTCGTGTCCCTTCCTACTAAATCTGCTCCTCCTTCCTCTCCCTCAAGGTGCATCTCCAGGAGTGCAGGTATTCAGAGGAATGCTAGGAAGATTCCAAGGGAGGGATTTGCTGTGGTCTCACAAGGAGAAGAGGAGGAGGTATCACTTCTGATGATTGGAGGCAGCCTCCATGCCTAGTGTGGCAGGGAAGCTGGGACACCCCTTTCCGGAGATCTGGCCCTCCCAGCTCTCCGGTTCCTCTTTAGCACTTTCTCACCCTCCCATGCAGACTGAACTTTCACCTTACTCTAAGTGGAAGCTGACACACCCGTTTCCACACACAGTAGATAGAACATATTCTGCCTACTGTCCCAGAGAGACATGGAGGCCTCAGTGCTGTGGAGCCTGCTGCCTCCTGTGTCTGCTGGGTTCCTTTAGGAGCTGCTGGCACTGCTGGTCTGGGGGATCAGAGAGACCCTTGAGCCCCAGAGCAGAGCTTGGGTGGGGCAGGGGATATGCAAATCTCTCTGTGGCTTTTTGTCCTCTCTTTCTGCTTTGTCACCCACATGTGCTAATTTCTCCTTCCTTCTCTCCCAGTCCTCTTTTTTTGCTCCTTTCCCCTCCTCCCCCTCCCCGCAGCCCTCCACCCTTCCCTTTCAGTCCACAGCAGACAAAACAGCCTGAATGATTAGCTGTGGAAGAGGAGCTGTCCAGGCTCTTTGCGTCCCCTCCAGACCTCTGTGAGCATGTTTAAGCTGTCCTTTCCCATCCTCACACTTTTCAGTGATGACACTGCTCCTGCCACTTCTCTGGTTACCTTGTTCTGTTGGAGCAGGTGGAACATTGCTAACTGGAGGGGGAAATTCTACTCAGCTAACTTGACTGGTTTTACTCTTAAGTTGTATATCCTGCCTGCCCAAGTGGGCAAATGCATGATAAAAAATATCAAACAGGTAGCAAGCAATCAAATAACTTACTCCATGCAAACCATATTAAGGGGCACGAAAAGCCCACCTTGGATATAAGGACAGCACAAACCACAGCTCAATTCATTCATCATGCTGTCAATTCAGCTGTGGTCTGAATTGTGTTCCCACAATTCATACATTGAAGCCTTAACCCCCGTGTTGTTGTATTTGGTGGTGAGGTCTTTGGGAGATGATTAGGTTTGGTGGGGCCCTTACAGGATCGTGTTGTTCCCAACACCAGAGAGCTTTCCCTCTCTGCCCTATGAAGACCCACTGAGAAGCCAGAAAGAGCCTCATCAGTAACTGGATCAGGGGGTGCCTAGTCCGGGCCTTCTGGCCTCCAAAACAGGGAGAAAGTTTATGCTGCTTTAGCTACTCAGTCTATAGTATCTTGTTACGGCAGCCATGCTGATTAATATAAATTCTCAAGCTAATTATTTGCTATCTGCCATAACATTTGTTTTCCAAATGTGCCATTTGCACTCAAATCTACATGTAAATTGAATTAACTAATTAATACAGGCATAAACTATCACAGGATTGCAGCCTCTGGTGACTCCAGTTCTCATTAATTCCCATATATTTGTGTATCTTCACTACGCTGGCTTCTTGTTTAACTGTAAAGCACTTGGACATTGTTTTGGGGTTTTCTGAGACAGAATCTCAGTGTTTCACCCTCGGTAGAGTGCTATGGCGTCACAGCTCACAGCAACCTCCAACTCTTGGGCTTAAGCAATTCTCTTGCCTCAGCCTCCCAAGTAGCTGGAACTACAGGCGCCCGCCACAATGCCCAGCTATTTTCTTGTTACAGTGTCATTGTTGTTTATCTGGCCCAGGTCACCCTCGAACCCGCCAGCCTCAGTGCATGTGGCTGGCATCGTAACCATTGTGCTATGGGCACTGAGCCCACTTGGACATTGTTATCCAAATGTTCCTCTGTCCACATTGCCTTGATATCCTGACTCTTTCTGGAAACTGTACACACAGCTACCCCTAAATTAGCCTCTTGGGCTGAGAACCCACATGATGATCCATTTTGGGGCAAAGCCTGTGATCGCACTGGATTCCCACCTCCTGCTCTCACCACCAGCGTGCTGAGAATTAGGAAGTGACATGCAGGGATCGGGTCTCCTTCTCAGGACTGGAGAAGATTGGAACGGCTAGCTTGTCAGTGATGACAAAAACACCTGACGTTTGAGTTCTAACTGCTTAATCCTCCATGTGGACCTGTGAAGTAATGAGTATTTTCTTCATTTTATGGATGAGGAAAGTGGAGCAAAGAAAAAGAGATTAACTGCCAAAGATTGCCCCAGCCAGTAGTAATGGGGACAGGATTAAAACCAAGATGGTCTGAATCTGGAGATCAGGTTCCCGACAATCACCTAAAAGGAGTCAAACTCAGTCAATGACTTTAAGAGGGAGGAGTTTGTGGCTTCGACTTACCTTCTTGAAGCAGATTTCTCAAGCTCATGCATCCACTATTTCTTTTGTGTGGAAAGACTACTAAACACAGCACTTGCCGCTTAGCTTTCTGTTGCCAGGTAGGGAATCTCCTGGTCTACTGCATTTGAATAATCCATGCTTCCTGCTACACCGAGTACTTTTCCTCAGTTAATAAGAGCGATTCAAGGCCAGGTGCAGTGGTGGTTCACACCTGTATCCTAGCACTCTGGAGGCCAAGATGGGCAGATTGCTTGAGCTCAGGAGTTTGAGACCAGCCTGAGTAAGAGCGAGATCCATCTCTATTAAAAATAGAAAAAGTAGCCAGGGATTGTGGCAGGTGCCTGTAATTCTACCTACTCGGGAGGCTGAGGCAAGAGGATCGCTTGAGACTGAGATTGCTGTGAGCTATGATGATGCCACAGCACCCAACCCCAGCGTGACAGAGTGAGACTCTGTCTCAAAAGCAAAAGAGATTCATGGGAGGCATTTAGACATATATGTGTGTTGGGTGCTGATGCTGGACAAAGCCAGTGGTAACCTTTATTTGATATTGAGGCTGAGACTCTGGTAACACTGCTCAGCATTTTGCTTCAATAATGTCGCTTTGTGGACACAGCTTCCCCGTCTGTCAATTCAAGGGCAGGGAGGTATTTGGCTGCCGCTTAGTTAGGGAAAGCAGACTGTTCTGACATCAGCACCCTTTTATTGGGCTGGTCACATCTTGGGCATTGAGAACAGAAGAACTTTCAATTTCCTGCTGCCAGCAGAGTGGTACAAATAACTGCTGTCAGACAGACCATTAAACAATACAAAGATTCTCTAAAGACCGACTTAAGAACTTGTAGCATCTGCCTTCAGTCGTGGGAGCCTGTAACTAAACATGCTCTCATGTGTCTCTGAGCAGCGTCTCCGGCGGCACAGAAGAGCCACCCAAACAACATGTGCTGGTCTGAATGGAAGCGTGTGGGCACCAGGACAAGATGTGAAAGGGGTTCCCTGTTCCCCCAGCCCAAATTCCTCTCCCCTTACAGAGCACACCAGCACTTGGAGACCCTGTGACAAAGCAAGCACTTAGCATTGTGCTCCGTCCGCCACCTCGTGTGCACAGCTCTGTGCTCATAACGGGACGGCAGCGCCTGCAGGACGAGAGGAAGCATACTGTCACAGCTGGAGCATTGATCCTTGATGCCACTAATGCTCATGATACTTAACTGTCTTTTCCTGATTTATGGTTGTGATGGCTGATCTTATGTGTCAACTTGACTGGGCCAATGCAAGCCCCAGTGGCTGGTGAGATTATTTCTGAGTGTGTGGGAGTGTTTCACAAAGAGGCGATCGTTTGAATCAGCAGACTGCATTGACTGGGGAGACATCCTTCCTCCCTGATGCCGGTGGGCAGCATGGAATCTGTTGAAGGCCCACACAGCACAAAAAGATAGAGCGAGGAAAGGCAAATATCCCCTTTTTTTTTGAGACAGAGTCTCACTTTGTCACCCTAGGTAGAGTGTTGTAATGTCACAGCTTACAGCAACCTCAAGCTCTTCGGCTCAAGCAATCCTCTTGCCTCAGCCTCCCTGGTAGCTGGGACTATGGGTGCCCTCCACAACAGCCAGCTACTTTTTAGAGATGGGGTCTTGTTCTTGCTCAGGCTGGTGTGGAACCTGTGAGCTCAGGCAATCCACCTGCCTTGCTCTCCCAGTGTGCTAGGATTATAGGCATGAGCCACCACACCCGGCTTTCTCACCCTTTTTGAGCTGCCACATCCATCTTCTTTCTCCAGCCCTCAGACATCAAAGCTCCTGGTTCTTGGGACTTTGGGCTCCAGAGGTCCAGGACTTACATGCCTTCTCCCCTCAGTGCTCAGGCCTGCCGGCTCGGACCCGGAGTTACAGCGTTAGCTCCCCCGGTTCTCAGGCCCTCAGACTCAGACGGATCACACCACCGGCTTTCTGGGTTCTCCAGCTGGCAGACAGCATATTGTGGGCTTCTTGGCCTGCACGATGGTGTGAGACAATTCCCGGAATAAATCTCCTCTTACATATCTACACATATTCTAACAGTATCCTATTGTTTCTGTTTCTCTGGAGACCCTTGATAAATAGGCACACAATGATTGAATCTCAGCTTTTCACAATATTGTCATAAGGATTCAATTCTTATAACACATGATGGCGGCTCAATAAAGTAAACATTAATTCCTTTTTCCTTGCCTTGTTGAGAGAAGGAACAACGTCAGCAACTTCTGCATGTCTTGCTCCTAACATGAGTCTTGCTACATACTAAATAGCAGAAAAATGCTTGTGGAATACATAAATCTTACCCCCCACCTTTTCTTTTTTTTTGAGACAGAGTCTTACTCTGTTGCCTAGTCTAGAATGCCATGGCATCAGCCTAGCTCACAGCAACCTCAACCTCCTGGGCTTAAGTGATCCTTCTGCTTCAGCCTTCTGAGTAGCCGGGCCCACTGGCACCTACCACAATGCCTGGCTAATTTTTCTATTTTCATAGAGGTGGGATCTCACTCTTGCTTAGGCTGGTGTCGAATTCCTGAGTTTAAGAGGTCCTCCTGCCTGGTCTCCCAAAGTGCTAGGATTACAGCTGTGAGCCTGGCCATCATTTTTTTTCTATATTAAAATCCCTCACTCTGTGTTGGCCATCTATTTGTTTCTCAAATGCTTTTTGAAAGAAAGATGCTTCTTTACCAAAAAACTCCTAAGGTTTAATTTATTTACATATAGTAAGTTATGTCAGTTAATAATAGTATATAACTTAATATATAACTATATTAATATAGTAATAAAATATAATTAATACATTGATATAATATGTTAATATATAAATACATATGTATACATATGTAAACATCTATTGAGCTGTCTTTTTAAAATTTATTATTTTATTATAAATAAAATTTAGTATTTTATTGAAATTACCACCTACATCAAGAAACAGAACGTTTCAGTTGCTCCAGAGGGTTCCCTCATATCACCTCCCAGTCAATAGTCCCCCTGCCAGAGAAAATCATTATTCTGATTTCTCTCACCATAGATTAGTCTTGCTGGTTCTTGAACTTTATATCCTTTTGTGTCTGGTTTCTTTCAACAAGTCCTGTGAGATGCATATGTCTTTTCATTTATATCAGCAGTTTGTTAATTTTTATTCCTGTATTCCATGATATGTAGATACTGTGTCCACCTTCTGATGGACAATGAGGTTGCTTTTAAATTCTTGCCATGATGAATGAAGCTATGAATATTTTTGTACGTGTTATTTGGTGTACATAAGCATTCCTTTCTCTTGGGTAAATGCCAGGAGTGGCATTGGTAGGTCATAGCATCATTATATGTTTAGCTTTTTAGAATCTACTTAATCAAATAGTTGAACAAATTTCCCCTTCAACCAGCAATGCATTATGTCTTAGAGTTCTAGTTGCTCCAGATTCTTACCAGCATTTGATATTGTCAGTCTATTACGTTTTCCATCCTGTGTATGTATAAAGGTATCTCAGTGTTTTAATTTGCATTTTTTTCCTGATGGGTAATGGTGTTGAACGTATTTTCATATGCTGTGGATATGGAATTGTATTACTCATACCTTCCTTCTAGGAAACCTGCTGCAAAGATCATGGCTGTTCTTCAGATCCAGTGTGATGCTCATACTGAGACCATCATTTGCCCCGAGCTTCTCACAGCCAAAGTGTAAGCATGGCAGAGGTACTACAGCTAGGCCATCTCTCCCCATGGTGTAGTTCAGCAGGTAACCTTTATTCAGAGACTCCCTATCAGCTTATCCCAGATCATCTCAGAACTGCTAGGCAGTCTGAAGCTCTTTCTACATAATCATTCTTCCTTCCCAATGTTCTTCGCAGATGTCAGGTTATCACAATCAAAGGCTTTTTCCTATTTTCAGCTCCATCCCCTTTCTATCTTGACTAGTATTGCCCCCCTATAGATATCTTACATGTCTAATTCCATTTTGGTTTATGTTTCTCAAAGCACCTGAACTGACACATATGCCTATTGACTATTCCGATATTCATGTTCAAGTCTTTTATTATTCCTTTTCAGTCTTTTGCCCATTTTTAAAATTGAGTTGTGCACTTTCCCCTTTTAAATTTTTTTATAGGAATTTGGTATATTTTATCTGGATGTAAATCTTTGTCAGAGATTTTTTTTTTTAAAGCAAAAGGACAGAGTTTGTGGAAAGATAAGAGATAGATAAAAGAAAGATGGAGAACAGAACCTCCACCAATGGAGGGGGAACCCAAGTGGGCAGCCCTGTCAGGTATGTTTTGTGGATATGATTCTCCCAGGCTTTGGCTTGTACAATTATTTTCTTAATGTTGTCTTCTGATGAATAGAAAATTTTAATTTTAATAATGTTAAATTCGTCAATTTTTTTCTTTTGTCGTATAAAATGTAAGGTAAATGTCAGGGTTTGTTGTTTTTCCATGTGATTATCCAAGTACTCCAGGACCTTTTATTTGAAAGAGTATCCTTTCCCCCCACTACAGTAGTACTGGTAATGGAAATTAGGTAAATGTGCCTGTATGGATGTATTTCTGGACTCCATCATTCTGCCTCATTGGTTTCCTTGTATATATGTGCACCTATTTCACATAGTCTTAATTATTATTGTAGTTTTATATTGTGTCTGGAATCTGAGAGTGCAATTTCTCCAACTTCTTATTCTTAAATATTGGTTTTAGTTGATCCTAGGTAATTTATGTTTTCACTTGATGTTAGAATGAGCTTGCCAGTTTCTAAAAATACCTGATATTTAAATTATGATTAAACCATGGTTTCTCAACCCGGCACAAGTGAAATTTTGGGCCAGATAATTCTTTGTTGTGAGGAAGGGAGGCTGTCCTGTACTTGGTAGGACATATAGCAGCATAGCTATTCTCTACTCACTAGATGCCAGCAACAAGTTATGACACCAACACTCTCTTCATAAATTGCCAAATGTCCTCTGAGGAGCAGAAGACATTACCACCTCCTCCCCACTGATAACAACTGCATCAAATCTATAAATCAACTGGGAGAAAATTAGCATCTTTATCACATCAAGCCTTTCAATCCATGAAAATGAAATTTCTCTTTATTTAGTTACATCTTACTTCCCTCAGCAATATTTTATAGCTTTCAATGTAGGGTTTTTGCACATTTTTGTTAAATTTATTCCAAGGCATTTGACATTTTTAGGCAATTAAGCATGGTAATTTTTAAATTGATTTTTCAATTGTTTATAGTCAATCTCTGAGTTACAAACATCTAAGTTACATATAAGTCACACAAATGGAGGCTATTACAGGTAATAGGTAAATGTACCTATTCCAACTTACATACAAATTCAACTTTTGACAAACCTACAGAACTGATCTATCTCATTTGTATCCTGGGGACTTCCTGTATTTTAAATATATAAAAAATTATTCATTTTTGATCAAAATGTAGATCTTGTATCCAGTGACATTGTTTGTAGATACTTTAAGATTATCTACAAACAAGTCATCTACAAATAAAGACAGTTTAACATCTTCTGTTCCAATCCTTTTATCTTTTATTTCTTTGTCTTCTCTTATTGCATTGGCTAGGACCCTCCAGTATAATGTTCAATAGACATAGTATAGTTGACATTGTCTAACTACAGGAGGGAAGCCTTCAATATTCCATGGTTATGATACTCTTTATCAACTTTAGAAAGTTCCTCTCTATTACTAGTTTACTGAGAAATATTATTACGAATAGTGTTAAACATTATTGAATTCTTTTTTCTGCATCTGTTGAGATAATTGAGTATTTTTCTTTATTTTGTTAATATAGTAATTTACAAAGATTAAACTTTAAATATTAAACCAACTTTGCATTTATATAATAAATCACGATTAGTGGTAAATTGTGATTAAACCATGACTGGTTGTGATTTCATGCATTACTGAAGTCTATTAAGGATAGGTAAAGATTTCTTTTCTTTTTTTTTTTTTGGAGACAAAGTCTCACTTTTTTGCCCTCAGTAGGGTGCTGTGGCATCACAGCTCACAGCAACCCTCCAACTCCTGGGCTTAGGCAATTCTCTTGCCTCAGCCTCAGCCTCCCGAGTAGTTGGGACCACAGGTGCCCATCACAACACCTGGCTATTTTTTGTTGCAGTTTGGTCAGGGCTGGATTTGAACCCACCACCCTCGGCACATGGGGCTGGCGCCCTACTCACTGAGCCACAGGCTCCTCCCAAGGATAGGTAAAGATTTTTTAAACAGCACATAACATTCATCTAATTTATGTTATATATGCCACTGCAGTAGTAAAAAGGATATTTTTTTAAAAAGTATGATACTAGATCAACAGGATAATCAAAGGGCGAAAATATACCTGACCTTTCATCTTACTTTCTTAACATGGTAAAATGCATATAATATAAAACTTACCATTTAATTATTTTAATGTGTACATATCAGTGGTAATTATGTTGAATCACACTGTTGTGCAACCATCACCACCATCCACCTCCAGAATTTTTTTCATCTTATAAAATTAAAACTTTATAAGCCTTTAAACAATAATTCCCTAGTTCCCCCTCCTTCCAGCCTGGCACCCACCATTCTATTTTCTGTCTCTATCAGTCTGACTGCTCTAGGTACCACACAGAAGTGGGATCCTATAGCATTTGTCCTTTTGTGACTGGCTTGTTTCCCTTGTCATAATGTGTTCCAGGTTCATCCACATTGTGACATATGCCAGAACTTCATTCCTTTTTGAGGACGACTAAAATATTATTGTATGCATATTCCATATTTTGTTTATCCACTCATCCTTTGGTGAACACTGGGTTGCTTCCTCCTTTTGGCTATTATGAATAACACTGCTTTAAATTTGGGCATACAAATATCTCTTCATGTCCCTGCTTTCAGTGCTTCTGGGCATATACCCAGAAATAAAATTTCTGGATCATATGGTAATTCTATTTTTAATTATTTTTTTAGGAACTGCCATACTGTTTTCTATAGCAGCTTCATCATTTTCCATTCCCGTCAGAGTGCACAAGAATTCTGCCTCATATTTTATACAAAAATTAACTGGTACAAAAATTAATTCAAGACATATCATATAGATCTACTTTTGAACAGTAAAGCAATGACACTTCCAGAAGAACACATAGGCAAATAGCTTCGTGACCTTGAGAAATAGGCATATCCTTGAGACACTGTTTTGATGCCAGAATTTTGTATTCATTGATGACTCCAGTGTGTGACACAGGGATAACAAAGGAAAGAATTCCACCCCTCAAAGTGTTTTGATTACCTTGAACAACATCTTATATCTTATGCTGAATTTGAGTGGCGTTTGGTAGATGTGTACACTCCAATTGCTCCAGTCTTCATCCCTCCCTGAGGACTTTCCCCAGACCAATACTTTCTCTTCATTTACCTGCCTGGACCCTGAAACATCTAAGTTTATGACATCTTGTCTACAGTATTATTGTGCTCAAAGAATTATTCCTGATATGTGTTTTGACTAGGGACCTACTGCATGTATACATAGGCATGCCATCAAAGTATTCATTGTTATTGTCATAACGTATCTCTGTTTTATTGGCTTGGAAGTTTTAGTTATTACTATTATAAGTAATAAAATGTTGAAAATCTCTCATACTGAAGAATGACTTATTTTGTACATAATAAAAGGCAAGGTAGTCTGCTTTAAACCTGCACTGGTGGCATAAGGTAGGTAGGTTCCCTATCACCGTGTCCCCCCCACCCCCCGTGTGAATGCCGTGCATGGGTAAAGCCACAGAGAAGCACTGCCCAGCAGAGTGTGCCCCTGGGGGGGAGATCCAAGCAAAGACGAGGGGGGCTCCAAATCTTACAGTTACCAACTGCAGGGGGTGGGTGGCTTTCTGAGATTTTGGCTTGCATCACAACTCTCTCTGTATGAACATAATCCAGACCAGCATATGCAAGCACAAGAATAAAAAGAGTTTTTCCCCTAGTATCTTATGTGGACACCCTCCGCAATAAACATACACCGAAGTCAATTCAGGGGGCACGGACAGGGTCAAAGAAAAGGAAAATACTTCCAAAATGAAAGACAGAAGATCTAGGGAGAGAACTGGGAAGAAAGTACCTGGCAAGTAATTTGTATGGCTAGAGCGCAGGGGGCCGGAAAGGGACTCAGACACCAAAGATCCCATTATTGGAAAAGGCAATTGAAAATGGAAGCACACACCCTTCCCATTGCCTTGCCCTTGTGAACTTGAAGGAGTAATGTTTGGATTTTATAATTTAAAAACATCTTCATCACTGTCTTCTCCAATGTCTCTTGCAAAGAGTTTAATGCGATGAACCCTCCTAGTCAAAACATCTCTATTTTGCAGTCAGATATGGTCCAGAAGCCTTGGATTCAGAGGTGATATGGTAGAAACTCCAAATTTCTAACACATAAGATAAATGTAAAAGTGAGTATCAAAAAGATAAATCAAAAGCCAGTTAAGATAGTGAATAATATAACTGTCTCTTATCTCCACACTCATCACTGGAAAAGTAGGTTAACAAATGTTTATTAAACATAAGAAGAATCTCATAACGTGTCATTGTATTTAATAATATATTCGTTACCTCTGTGAGGTTGGTACAATACTTGAAAATTTCTGATAATTTTGTTTTGTACTCAAAACACTCATGAAATTGACATTGTCTCTATTGCATAAATTAGGAAAGTAATAATGGTTTTCCAGCTGGCTGCCCTCCCTCACCTGGGCACCACTACAATCCTCACCCCAACCCCACCGTCATCTGTGCTGAGAAATCACAGCTGCTCCTTCCCTCTAAGTAACATCCACTGGCTCACCGTTGTTTACCATGTAAAGTCCAAGTTCTTGCGCATGTTCATGGTATGCCCCTGCACACTTCTGACTACCTTTCCAAATTTCTCTCCCATTGCTTCCCTCTGTAGCTCTGATGCTTAAATCAAAGCAATGCTATTCTACGCACTTTGTTTTTCACAGGGCTTCTTCTCCCCAGACTACTGTTTACCCCAACTTCTCCCATCAAAATATTTACTTCCTTTTAAAGCTCAAACCAAATTACATGTGATTTCTAAATGCCCATAGCACTTCACTTTAGCAGCAGTAAAAGTTAATAACTAACAGACGTCCCACCTGAGCCTACGTTGGATGCAGTCTTCTCCGGCCCTGTCTGCTGAGTGGTGCAGCCTCCCCTTGAGCACAAATGCATGACCCACTTGCAGGAGGGAAAGGGGGCTTGTGTGGAAGAAGGTTAGTGCAGAGACTCCTGGGAGGAGGGGACAGGAGATGGAGAGAACAGTGTGAGGTCTGGCCCATGTTGGCTGGTGTCTGGACCATGGGGAAGGGAGGTATTGGGCAAAGCTCCTTTCACAAGAGAATCTTTAGAGACAGAGGGGCACAAGCAATCTTGGATTTGTGCCCCTACAGCAGGGTGTAGTATAAAGAGATGAGAGTGAGGCCCTCTTCCTTGCTGACCACTGGATACCATCCCGCTTGGCATTCCATGTGCTTCAATGGGAGCCTACAGAGCCAAATGAAGCAGCAGGAAACCAGTGGGAATGGCCTTGCCTAGGAAGGCATATGAATTCCCAGAATCCTGAGGGATCCCTAGAAATATTTGAAGGGCCATATATAGATGGCCAAGGCCCTGTGTCAAAATCCTGATGCAAAACCCATAGAATTTGGTTTATTGCAATTGATATCTTTTTAATTATGTGCACAGATAGGTAAGGCCTAGAAAAACTTGGGTTATGCTGACATTCATTTATGACTTGAAATGTTTTAATACTTACCTCCATATGAGTATCTGATTTGATCCCCATAACAACTATACAAGGTAGATTAATCTATAGAAAATCTATAATTTTCTCCAGAGCAATGGATGTGAACATACTGTTTATTATGGAAAGAGTTCAGGACTTGTTAGCAGACCTAAATTGGAGTTCTTACTATTTGGCCTATGGCTGGGTGAGTGATCCTGGATAAAGCTCAACCTCTCTGAGCTTTAATTCCTTACCTGTAGGATAGCAACATGATCTCTTCCATAGGAGGATGCCAGAAACTCTGAGATGATGAATAAATCCTGTATGGTTTTTATTTTATTTATTTATTTTTGAGACAAGGTCTCACTTTGTCACCCTCAGTAGAGTGCTACGACTTCATAGCTCACAGCAACCTCAGACTCCTCCTCAAGCTACCCTCCTGCCTCAGCCTGCAGAGTAGCTGGGACTATACGTGCCCACTAGGACACTCAACTAGTATAGAGATGGGGTCTCACTCTTGCTCAGGCTGGTCTCAAACTCCTGAGCTCAGGTAATCCACCCGCCTTGGCCTTGCAGAGTGCTAGGGTTATGGGTGTGAGCCACCACACTCGGCCTAATACTGTACAATTTTTAAAAATTATGATGACATGTGATTTTCTACAATTACATTCTTCAGCTATAAGTCCTCCACATATATGTATCAATACACTAAAAATAAGGAAGGGAGCAACCATGATTTAATCATCTCTGTGTCAACTTGTCTTGCACCAAGTAGGTACTCAGCACAGTGGTGTGGAACACGGCAGGGGTGACAGGACTCCCCTCTCTGGTATGAACCTGGGAAGGGGGAGGCAAACTCAGAATGACATGGACTAGACACCAACTCCAAGGGCCTAAGTTTATTTATTAAATTAATCATACATATATAACAGATTCAAATATAATCAATTTCCCCCAAAACTTAGTACATGGCTAAGAGAGACAAAGGATTAACCATTAAAAGAGAGTAGGAGCTGGTAAACATTGTTTGTAAAAGGCCAGATAGGAAACATTTTAGGTTTTGTGGATCATGCAGTCTCTGTGGCAACTTCTCAACTCTGCCATTTTATCATGAAAGCAGACATAGATAGGATATAAGCGAACTAGAGTGACTGTATTCTAATACATTGTAATTAACAAAACAGGTAGTGGCCCCATGTGGCCCATAGGCCATATTTTGCCAACCCCTGACACAGAGGCTTATGCTGTTGCCACGGAGGATTTAAAACACAAAAAGCTGAAAGTAAAACTAGGTGGTGGCATAAAGTGGAAAAGTTAAAATCATTGAATAAAAGTAAGGCTCTCCATTAAGTTTCAAAAACTAAAATGAGCAAGTATATAATTGGAGAGAGAAGAGGTTTCCTGTAAAACATCTGCCAAGCTGAAAGACAAATGTTACCTTGGAAGTTCAAAAGGAATAAAAAGAGAAGACTTTGGGGGTTTTGTTGCCTGAAACCCACTGTGGGACAAATGGTGCCATGTAGCTGCTGGATCCCGTGAATGAAGGCTGAGCATCCAGAACAGACAAGGTGCCATCCTGGGCAGGGGGCAGTGTTGGAGTTGTCATAGGACCCTTGCCCTGTCCCAGTGCCTGGAGTATGCACCTGAACCTTGCTCTGGTCTCCTCTGTGCAATATCTGTGCTGGACTCGAATGTGAAGAAGAGGTGCTTGAACTGAGAGCCAAAGGGAGTGCCCAAGTGAAGAGAGGGGTGAAGGCTTGGAGGAAGGTACTCTAGGCAGAGGGACAGCAGCCGAGTCTGCTCTAGGATTCTCTGACAGTCCACAGTTCCGTTCATAACCTTCCTTTTTTTTTTCTTTTTGAGACAGAGTCTCACTCTCTAGTCCTGTGTAGAGTGCATCATAGCTCACAGCAACCTCAAACTCTTAGATTTGGGCTCGGCACCTGTGGCTCAATCGGCTAGGGCGCCAGCCACGTACATGAGGGTGGTAGGTTCGGATCCCCAGCCTGGGCCCGCCAGACAACAATGATGGCTGCAACCAAAAAAAAAAAAAAATGGCCAGGTGTTGTGGCGGGCGCCTGTGGTCCCAGCTACTTGGAAGGCTGAGGCAGGAGACTCGCTTGAGCCCAGGAGTTGGAGGTTGCTATGAGCTGTGATGCCATGGCACTCTACCCAGGGGGATAGCTTGAGGCTCCGTCTCAAAAA
>CAUYQV010113809.1:0-51906 GCA_963574575.1 Galagoides demidoff | reverse complement strand
ATAGAAATGTGCAAAGGAAACATCCAACTTTATGTATTCCTAAAGATTTTTTTTTTTTTTTTTGAGACAGAGCCACAAGCTATCCCCCTGGGTAGAGTGCCATGGCATCACAGCTCACAGCAACCTCCAACTCCTGGGCTCCAGCGAGTCTACTGCCTCCGCCTCCCAAGTAGCTGGGACCACAGGCGCCCGCCACAATGCCTGGCCATTCTTTTGGTTGCAGCCATCATTGTTGTTTGGCGGGCCCGGGCTGGGGATTCGAACCCGCCACCTTAGGTGTACGTGGCTGGTGCCTTAGCCGATTGAGCCACAGGCACCAAGCCAATTCCTAAAGATTTTTAAAGTAAAAGTGATACTCACATATTTACCTTCCTATCTCTTGCTTGCATTTGATCTATGTATGTTGGAGGGAGTAGGATTTTTTTTTTATCACCTTATCACCTTGCCTTGAGTACAATTATATACAAATAATTTCTTCTGAACGAAATGTTTTTCAAAGGTCTGTTATTTGTGAGATGTCAAAATGCTAGAAAATGATCTGACGGTTTCACTGAAGCACAAACCTTTCTGCAGGATTTTTTTTCTTTTCTTCTTTTACAATCTATATTAAGTTCCCCAGGGGTACACTAATTCTTATGAACTATTTAGCCAATGAAATGGAATAGCCTTTTGGTTCAAGGAAATAAAAAGATGTTGTCATTATTCTTAGATATCACCCAAATATTTGCTTTAGTTATAATACAATAGATTTTCCTTTACAGAAGCCAGCTGATGGAGAATTCCTTCAAAATTATAATCAAAACTTCCTTCAAAACTAGACCCTTTTAAAGATATCTATACAATTGAGGAGAGCTACATAAAAATAATTTCAGTAAGAGCTACAATAAGATTAATCTCAATAATTCTTTTCAACTGTAATAAATTAGTGTTCCATCTGTTAATTTTTTTTTTTTTCTTTCTTCCTGTGTTTCGAACAGTTGCCTGACTAAGTGATCAGAATTTTTGGCACTGTGAAACACATCAAAGCCAGACATAGTCATTAGCACTAGACGGTTCAGGGTATGAAAGAATTACAAAAATCTCTCTGAGACCTGAACAAGCCCAAGTTGATTTTGGACTTTCTAGGTGCAAGCATGCGCAAGTAAAGAATTCAAATGACCCACAGGTGTCACATAAAGGTACTTAAGTCACAGACTTGGAAGACTCATCAAATTTGCCCCAATGAATATGGAAGGGAAGAATTTTTGCAGCTTCTAGAGCACATTGAGACATATTAATTTTAGTCTACACAAAAAATATATGTCTCTTTGTTGACTGGGTATTGCTTGGTTTAATGTTTCCTTTAACTTACTTTATTTCACTACTTTTAACCCATCTTGGGCAGCGCCTATGACTCAAAGGAGTAGGGCGCTGGCCCCACATGCCAAAGGTGGTGGGTTCAAACCCAGCTCCGGCCAAAAACTGCAAAACAACAACAACAACAACAAAACAACAACAAAAAACCCATCTCCTTTTCTATTTCCTGGTCATTCTTAAGGCGGAGGTTAGAGAGGGTAAAATTTATATTGTCAACTCTATAAAACAGGTAAGGCACCCGATATTTAGTTTTGGATTAGCGTAGCAAACTGAGGTCAGTTCATATACCTTCTGTTCTCTCCCCCAGATTCCAAAGCAACACTCTTATGCAATTTACCAGTTATAGAAATGATTAATAGGTTTCTCTGGTGCTAATCTAATTGCTATGACACTAAAGACAAGAACATTACAAAAGATAAAGCATTGAGACCAGAGTTGTATCCCTCCTAGGTAGCAATTAGCTATTGAAGGCAGTTCTCCAGCTCCTTTGAGCAACTAACAAATTAGTGTCACAGTTTTGGCTTTGCCTTACTGGCCAGCTAGCAGACATTCTCCGTAACAAATCCTTATGCCCAGCTCACTATTTTTTATCTTCTCTAAAGTTTATGTTATCAAAAATTTCCAAGAGGAAAATTCTCTAAGAAATGCTAATGAATATTTTGTGTGTTCCTTCCATTGAGCCTGAGCCGCATATTTCCCCAGGTGCCATAGTCTTAAATTGTTATTTAATGTGATATTGTAGCTAGAATTTCTTTCTGTGTAAGGTCTTTGAACCCTTGATCTCAGGGTTCAAAGAATGAAACCACAGACCACACAAGCAAGTGAAAGTACCGATTTTATTGATAGATAAAGAAATAGATAAGAGAGCTCAAAGGAGTAGGGTGCTGGCCCCATATATTGGAGGAGGTGATGGGTTCAAACCCAGCCCTGGGCCAAAACAAAACTGCAAAAAAAGGCTCGGTGCCTGTGGCTCAAGCGGCTAAGGCACCAGCCACATACACCTAAAGGCGGGTTCGAATCCCCAGCCCAGGCCTGCCAAAACAACAGTGATGGCTGCAACCAAAAAATAGCCAGGCGTTGTGGCGGGTGCCTGTGGTCCCAGCTACTTGGGAGGCTGAGGCAGGAGACTCGCTTGAGCCAAGGAGTTGGAGGTTGCTGTGAGCTGTGATGCCATAGCACTCTACCCAGAGGGACAGCTTGAGGCTCCATCTCAAAAAAAAAAAAAAAAAACTGCAAAAAAAGAAAGAAAGAAATAGATAAGATAAAGAGAGGGGACAGAACCTCTGGCAGGGGAAGGGGGAACCCAAAGGGGACACCCATGTGGGCCTTCTGTCTAGGGGGTTATATGCTGTTTTTCCTATCCTGTGGGCAGGAGATTTTTTATTTTTTTATTTTTTTGAGATAAAGTTTTACTATGTCACCCTTGGTAGAGATCTGTAGCATTACAGCTCACAGCAACCTCAAACTCTTTTTGGGCTTAACTCTTGCCTCAACCTCCCAAGTAGCTGGGACTACAGGTGCCTGCCACAACGTCCAGCTATTTTTGGTTGCAGTTGTCATTGTTGTTTGGCAGGCCTGGGCTGGATTTGAACCCTCCAGCCCTGGTGTATGTGGCCAGCACCATAACCACTGAGTTACAGGTGCTGAGCCAGTACAGGGGAGTTTGAAAATGTTTGTCTGGAACACGTCACAGTTGGCCAGGAGACTGCAGGCAGAAAATAATCCTAAAATTAGCAAAGGAATGTAGTCCTTGGTGTCCTTGCCCCAGGCAAGGCCGTAGGGTATATTGCTGTCTACTCCAGGAGGAACCTCCCAGAAGAGATACCAATCAGGCTGCTGCTTTTTTCATGACCCTTGCTGGAACTCAGAGAATTTGGCCTGGAAAGGGCCTATTTGTGTCCAGAGATGGGGATCTGTGATGAAACTGATACTTGAGCATACCCAGGCCTAGAAAATGGGGGGCCAGGTCTTGTCCTGAATGGGTGAATCCTATATCACTGGCAATGGAAGTTATTCCCACATCTAATAAAATCACTCAAAATACTCTCACATTATATGATAGAGAAATGTAGATCAGATTAATATTCAGTTTAGGTGAATTTACAGCTGTTTGAACAACCACATCAAAACCCCATTGATAGTAGAATGATGTTTAACCCAGAGCTATCTCTAGTTCTCATCATAGTTCTGATATTCTTTGAAAGCTAAAATTCTGAATCTCTTTATTATGGAAGTGAATTTTTTCCACAGTGATGTTATACTCCAGCCCAGAAATAAACACACACACACACACACACACACACACACACACGTATGTGTATGTATATGTATGTATGTGTGTGTGTATATACGAACCGCCCAACATAGATTCTTCCACATTACTCCTTTCCAAAACCTCTTCCTCTCTCCATAATACCATATACTGCTAGGTAACAGACTTGGCTTTGGTTTGTTGTGTCTTAATTCAATCTCAGCCGTTTTTCAGCTTTAGTGTTGGTGATTCACATGGGTTCAGTTCTGATTCAGACAATGGAGAACCATTTTCACAAGAATCAAACTGATTTTTATTCTCTTTTTGATGTCCAGAGCTCATTCTACTGTCATGCAGTGTATGTCCATATTCTGTTTCTGCAAGCTCTGCTGGCCAAGTTTATTAACTTTGAATTGACCAGACATGCACCAAGTTCACTCTGCAGACATAGATGAAGATTCGGAGATTTTTGCTTTCCAAAGAATCCCCCATGAAAAGCTCCTACTAATGAGCCCAATTTTCTAATCCTATGAATTTTCTGGAAAATTTTTAGGGAGAACCAGACTTATTGATGAGCTGCTGAGTCCTTTAAAAGGTCTTTACCTGCCATGAAGGCTACGTTAACATTTCAAATTGTATATAAAACCAGCACATTGTACCCCATGATTGCATTAATGCACACAGCTATGATTTAATAAAAAATAAATAAATAAAAAATTTTAAATAAAGGTCTTTACCCCAGGTGTAAACAAAGATTAAATCTTTTCTCTGAATATATATCATCAATGTGAAAATGAAAAATGTAGTCAATAAAGTACATTTTTTGGACTGCAGATTCAGCTGTGCCCTGCAGAGACCTAAGGTACCAATGGTATAACATCAAGGTTTATTTCTGTTTCGTAACAGGTACCTCCACAGTGTCAGGGACCTGGACTTTTCCTATCTTATTGCTTCATCATCTCTAGGGTATAGCCCTCATCCTCATGGTCCAGATGGCTCAGAGCAACCACATCCTCCACCCAGGCAGGACAGGGGAGGAAGGAGATACACCCTTCCGAGTGGCTGTACCCCGTGCTTCCCCTTACACAAGATACACAGGCATCCACACAGCCCAGCTGCTGGGAAATGTCTTTATTCTGGGCAACCAACAAAAACTGAGATTCTATTAAGAGAAGAGAAAGAGGACAGATATTGAGGGAACAACAAGAAGTCTTTCCAGCATATTCCTGGAAAATGTAAAATTTCAGAAGAGGCTGTAGGTGAGCCAGGAAAAGAAGAATCATTACCTCATCCAAAAAATGACATCAGGCTTTAAGTATCTAAGCCACCGGCAGAAAGGCTTGTGCTCTTCCAGGTTTTCCTTTAGAGGGCATCTGTCAAGCAGGAGAGAACACTTCTCTAGGTGGCGGTGAGCTGGTGTTACTGACCCAGCCCCCAGTCAGGGCTGGCCTGAAACCTCATTAGCACATCACAAGATTCTGCCCTGGAAGACCTGGGCAGAAAGTGGAGGGAGAAGGTCCTGTCAGTGGTGAAGCTAATTAAAAAGAGAAACCTGTTTTCCACATGGAACTCTGCTATATGCACACAGTCTGCCTTCTTGTCATTACATGCCTCACTTGTCACCAAAGCGCTTTCAGTTAGTTCCTGGGTGTTGTTCTTGTATCTTTCAATTTAGCACATTCTTTCCTTAGCGCTCCTCCCTTTTATTCCTCCAGCTGCTTTAAACAATTTTCTCTAGATTTGAACAAACCCACATGCATTCCCCTCCCCCTACTTTTCTTTTTTAAACAAAGAGAATGCTGCTTTCTGTTAAAAAAAAAAAAAAAAAAAAGAGCCAGAGACAATTCCGTCCTTAGGTCCACATGGCAGCCCTCAAGTCCAGCATTCTTTTTCTACCTGTGTGGAAGCTTAATTAGTTTATGTGGGAGGTCTATGCCAAGAAACAGGGCACCATATCGCAGTTGCAATCTGCAGAACAGATTTTTTTCTCTTAATAATGCCATTTCAAACTGAATCCCGCTTACAGTTTCGGTACTGAAAGTGTGTGTACCAGACAACAGCTACTCGTCGTTTCCAGGTCCTCATCATCAGCCACAAGCTCTCGGCCCATAACAGCAGAACTCTGTGTCTGCAGCGCTATCCGATTTACAAAGCATTTTCACAGGCATTGTCTCATGTCAACCACACACTCACCCTTCTAGGAAATAAATAATATCACCCTCATTTGGGGGATGAAGAAATTGGGGCGTGGAATGCTTGACAGAGAATGAACTGAAAGTGGGTCCAATCTGTCCCTGCCTTGCTAATGTAAGATGTTAAAGAACTGTCTATAGTTAAAAGAGAATGAGAATCTATTTTTAACGTCATGCTAAATGTTCTTTTCTTCTTCCCATAGTCCAAGACTGTTCTAAACTTTGATTTGATAGAATTATTTTCCACAGTCCTCTAAGTCAGGTCTTGAAATTTTTTTCTACCTCTGGGTCTTGCTCTGCTTTGAGGTAAGGATGGCAAGCGTGGATTTTTTTTTTTTTTTTTTTTTTTGTGGATCCTTCTTATATAATCACTAGACCTTATATTTTAGTTCCCTCCCTGAAAATTTGTAAAACCACTTTGAATCCACCACTGTAAAGGAAAAGTTTCTCGTGTTTTTTATTTAAGAGTTAGATATTAAAGAATAAAGGAACTATATATAAATATTGTTTATCTGCAAGCCTGAATATTTCATTTCTTTCTTTTTTTTTTTTACAGTTTTTCTTTTGGCCGGAGCCGGGTTTGGCCGGAGCCGGCACCCTACTCCTTTGAGCCACAGGTGCCACCCCTGAATATTTCATTTCTAATAGAAATGCTGGATGTCTGTAAGCAACATTTTTCCATTACAAAACAATTGAAAAGGGAGAAAAAAATCCACAAAGATAACAAGACCTGGGTTTTTTGTAGGAATTAACCAATCTTCACAAGAAGCAATTCATAAGAATGCTAGAAAATACATATATATATATATTTTTTTTTTTTGAGACAAAGTCTCACTATGTTGCCCTTGATAGAGTGCTGTTGCATCACAGCTCACAGCAATCTCAAAACTCTTGGGCTTAAGTGATTCTTTTGCCTCAGCCTCCCAGGGACCTGGGACTATAGGCACCTACCACAACACCTGGCTATTTTTATTTTTTGGTTGTAGTTGCCATTGTTATTTGGCAGGCCTGGGCTGGATTCAAACCTGCCAGCTCCCATGTATGTAGTTGGCGCCCTAGATGCTGAGCTACAGGCACCAAGCCTAGGAAATACATTTTATATTAAAATAGCTAAGAGCATAGTTATTGTTTTAAAGATGCTTTAGAATGGAATTAAATGTTTAATCTTTTTAACATTTATGCACATGTGTCTGTATGAGTTTTTAGAAGAAAAATTACAAGTTTTATAAAATCTAAGAAACTTTAAAACTGTGTCATTTATAATGTAAAATTAATGCACTTGAAAGTCAGTGGTTGACTCATAGCTCCCACATTCATCTTCAGTTCTCTTTAGCTCATATGGCTTTCTTTAAAAATTAGTGATATCAACTAAAGGGGACTATTTTCCACTCCTACCCACAAAGAAAATGCTTTTGTGAACATGTCAGCTCTGTTGCCACCAGGGAGTGCAGCAGAAGCAGGCTGGCTGTGCATGCTTGATCACCAATATGAGAGCAGATCTAGGAGCAAAATCCAAATAAGACAACCCTAAAATCTCCATCCGTTTATTTTATTAGGCATGCAAGCTACCTTTTAGAACCAAGGAATTTGTGTCTGGATGGCCTCTTCATTTTGTACATGGGGAAACTGAGGCACAAAGACGTTCAGCAACTCGCCCACAGTCACACAGCTGGTAATGGTAGGCTGCGACTGGAGCCCAGTTCTGTGTGACTCCAAAGCCTATGCTCCATCCACTACATTGCTTCCCAGAGAGATCCTCTGCCTCCACGCATCCGGCCCTCCCCTTTCCACAGTTCTGCATTGCCTCCGTGCAGCAGAGCCTTCGCTGCTCTGGTTAGGAGGCAACTTAGGGTTGTTCTGTAAAAGCCCCCCAGAGGTGTGAAGCTGGCTGCTGCTTCTCCCCTAAAATGTCCCCAGCCCCACTCTTTGCAGTGATTTAGGCTTCTCCACACGGAGCAGTTCCTTCCCTCCTTCCTGTGCTTTGCCTTCCCGTTGCCCTCTTCTGGACACTTGTGTTTCACTGCCTTTTCTTAAAATGGGCTCCACCCAGAATGGTACTTGTGCCTCATCCTTGTCTCATCTCACTGCTGTCCTTCCTGTCTCCCAGCCCTAAAAGTCAAGCCATCTTTCCGTCACCTCCTCCCTCCCAGCAGGCAGCAGCCCAGCCCTCTTCCACAGCGCACCCTCTTTCTACTTCCACTGCTCAGTATCTTGACCCTGACTGTGGAAATGATCTCTTAACTGGTGTCTGTGCCTCAGGCCTCTCCAGAAATGCTTTTCTAGACTGCCAGGTGTGGTGGCTCACACGTGCAATCCTAGCATTTTGGGAGGCTGAGACGGGTAGATTGCCTAAGCTCAGGAGTTGGAGACCAGCCTGAGCAAGAGCGAGACCTCGTCTCCACTAAAAATAGAAAAACTAGCCCAGAGTGGTCCCCCCAGTAGGGGCCTTTAATCCCGGATACTTGGGATTTACTCTGTTATCAGAGTAAAGTGGGCCCAGAGATGCAAAAGGTGCCAGACAGGACAAGACAAGAGCTCCCAGGCCTCCCATAGCTGCTTTTTCTCCTAAGTTCTCTATCGCAGTTGGTGTCCTGCCATCCATCCATCTACCCTAGCACCTGTACTGGGGGACACCACCTGAACCTTTGACCTGGTTTGGGGCCTTATTGTCTCTTGCCTTGCTGGCTAGTAGGCCTCCTAAAAAGTGTCTCTGTCTCCAGTCTTATCTTCTTCAAATTCGTCTTCCATATATAGCCAGAGTAATCTACTGAAAACCCCAGTCTGACCACGTTACTACCTTGTACCTGAAGGTTAAGTCCCGCCTACAGCTCACACTCCACACTCCCTGCTCCACTGGTTGCTCTGCAGACAAGTTCTTCTGGCCCCTTTCTCTCTCTACCACCCTATCCCCAATCTGGCTATTACCAACTCACCTTCAGAAATCAGTTAAGACCACACTCCCCCAGGCTGCCTTCCCTAAAGTGTCTTCCGACATCTCAGGGTGGGTTGAGTGCCCCCATAGTGCCTTGAACACATTGCTGTCACTGCATATACCCAACTTTTGATAAATATCTGTTTACTCATACTCTCCTACTATCGGTAAATTCTTAAAAAACAGGGACAGGGCAAGGTATATAGTAGGAGCTTAATAAATGGTTTTTGAATGGTTACTGACTTTGGTAAATTATATAAAGTCTCCGGGTTTTAACCTCCTCATTGCAAAAAGGAGAAACTACAGCTCCATGCTGTGAAATTAAATGAGATAATATAAATGAAATCCCTTGCACATAGTAAAGGCTCAATTAAAAACCACTCCCCTCACCATCATTCATCCTGAAATACTGTTAATTAAAAGGGAAAAGATTACTCAGTAGCCTCTGTTTTACTGTGTGTCTCTCCTGCTGGAGCAGAAGCTCTGTGAGAGTATGGAGCCAGGTCTATATTATTTATTACCAAACTATTTGCACATGGCAGCTGCTTGATATATATTTTGAGAATAAATGAATAACTTCTGCATGTCCTTATTTGATCTTTCATATACACTTTCAATGAGCTTTATGAGATTTTTCCCTTTTCTGCATCACATAAATCACCAACTTCAATGCATTGTTTCCCTTTGCAAGTCAGCCAGAGCTTGGAGGAGAACAGAGTCTAGGCCACTGGACAAGCACCCTGCCAAGCTCTGGGAGTATTTTCGGACCATGCTGCAGCTCTAGAGAGGGCACCTGCAAATGCCCTGAGAAAGGGACAGATCCCCCTACTCCCTGCAGGTTGTATGTAGCATGTGCTTCACACAGACTGGCTCATTTCATTCTCATGATAGTTCAGGATGTAGGAACTGTGTCTTGCTCTATCAGGCAGTGTCCCCGCAGGGGACAGATTGGCATGGTCAGGTAGGTAACTGAAGAGAGTCTAGTAAAGGGACTTTTATAAAAGTATAACAAGGTAAGAAGCTTTGCAAAGAATAGCAGGATACCATGGGGCTGGCAATAGCTGGGGACCTGGTCACTGAGGGTTGAGGAGCAGCCACACCTCATCCCGCAGGAAGGAAGCAGCTGGGAGAATAATACCCAGACATCACCACTCTTCCCCTGCCAGGGCTCCCTTCTGGCCAAATGCAGAAGCCTGTGGGTGTGTCCCAGGGTGGGCCTTCCAGGCTGCAAAGAGGGTGAGGAATCCAGACTGACTCTCAAAGAGCACACATAACCACCACCACAGTAGGTTAGACAGTCCAAGAGGATGGGAACCAGGTGACTCTGCTCCTCTGCCTCAACAACAGTGTCACATGGCTCCCTTTCTCTGGCTGTGCGTGCTTGAAATAGCACTTCTGTCCTTGCTGTTGAAGCCAGGCTGAGATGCAGAATTCTAGGCTGAGCTAGGAGTTTTCCATGAGGACCCTAGCAGATGGTCATGTCACCATGGGACAAATCGGTGACCCCAAGATAAGAAACAAAGCAGCTCCCTCTTTATAAACACACACACACACACACAGTGATGCTCTGTGAGCTCCCAGGAAACCACCTGGTAATAGCACGGAGAATGTTGCAAATGAAATGGCCTCAATACAATCCCAGGGAGATCAGATGGGCCAGGACTTAGATCCTGACTCTGTCACTGAACCATGTGGGCTTGGACCTCCTCTGCAAAGGAAAAAAAGAAAATAGAATGCTAATGGGATGTTAAGATGAAGGGAAATACATAATTTGCTTTGGACTCATTAAACGTTAGCTGAAACCTACATTGTGGTAACTTCTGTAGCTTTGCACTACCCTAACTTTTGACTTACTAATTTATTCCAACTTTTCGAGTCCTTTAAAAATGAATATTTCCACAATTAAGGTGAAGACTAACAATACCCTGTAAAGACTTCTAGTTTTGAAATACTTTCCTTTTTAATTTGTTTTAATGTACTTTTTCCATATTACCAAATATAATTGTTATTAAAACCCAGAAAGAAAGGCTCCACAAATGCCACTCTATTTTAAAGACAGAGAAGCTGATACCCCAAAAGACTAAGTGGTTTGTCCAAGGTCACGCAGGTGTTACATGGCTGACTTAGTAATGACACCCCACTAAAAAGGCAGCATCTGACTAACGGCCTCCATAAAAACAGATGCCAGTGCAGCCTAGAGGGGGCCGCAGTGTGCGCAGACAATACTCTGCAGCAGCCACGGGACTGCAGGATGCTGGACCACTTCACACGCGTTTCATCATCACCTTCAGTTGCAACAATTGAGTATCTGTGCCACTTCCTCTAGCTCTGGAGCGGCAGTGCCCGCAGTTGAGGGGGTGTGCACCCCTGCTCGCCATGTTCAGTCTTCTGGAATGCACACCACTTCCCTGTGGCTACTCCAGCAGAAGGCCGTGGGTTATCCCCGCTAGCTCTCGTGAGTGCTTTCCCTTGAGATTGAGAAGAGAATTTGCCACCAAGTTCTCCAGCTTAAGTTACCAAAGGTAGATACTTCACAATAAGAAGCCCATCTTTGAAAGCACAGAATGCATTAGCATCCTCTCCTTTGGAGAGAGCTATTTTTGTCCTTCGTCTTCAGAGTCTGTGCTCCAAAACAGGGGAGACAAGTATCAGGAGGAGGATGAGAAAGTAGCCAGGGTCTCCAGCTCAGAAGAGAGCAAATCACTGCCATTTTCTCAACAATTGTCACCGCAGTCATGGAGAACAGACTGAGTCTAGAGGCAAGCTGCCCTTGGGTACAGCACAGCTCAGATCTCTTTCTGTGGGATTTCTCTCCATATACTTCATGGAATGAGGTTTGTTGCCATGGTTACTAGCAAATCACATGACAGCCTGGCTACCTAAAAATGTAGGAGAACAGCCCTACGCTGGATCAGATTGTGACGGGGGACAGAGGACACCTCCCTTCCCAGCTGTCACTTTGCCTTGGCAGGCTTGGTTGACCTCAGAGGTCTTCCTTATTTCTGACCTGCCCACACTTAGGGGTCAGGGCCAGCTGTTCTTAGGCACCAATAGATTCCTTTCATAATGAGATCATCCCAAATTTTCCTCTAGGGCTTCTCTGTCTGGTTCCAGGCCCTCACCCCTCCCAGGCCCTTCCTTCCCTGGCCCCTCTGCCACACACCAGCAAGCTCTGTGAGCAAACAGCTGAACTGGGTAGGAGGGGGTGGATCATGCAGCCTACACCACTTGAATAAGCGCTTTTCTAGAACCTGAGGATGGCATGAGTCAGGGAATTCTGAAACTGTGATACAATCAGGACACTGACGGCTCACAGGGGAGGAGGAAACATGGACTCACCCAGCCAAAAGGACCAGACAGGGTCTAGTTTCCCAGGTTCAGCCTCAGTGAGGATGTGCTGACCCCCAGCCTCAGTGTGATGGAACTGGGACCACTCTGACAATCCCTGACACAGTGTCATGGGCATGACCTCATGGGCAGTGCCTTCTAGGGACAAGAATGGTGAGGCCTGGAGAAAAGTTTCAGACAGCAAGGCCCTATCCCTTCCCCCTCCCCCCCTCCGCCCCGTCCTCTTCCCTGCAAACCAGGTGGCATGGACACAGTTGCAGGGTGGTCATGTGCGTGGGGAATTGATTTGTGAGTGGGGCACCTTAGCACCTGCAGCGAGGCTCCAAGTGCACATCTATTGTTCTGATGATTGCAGGGTGCCCCCTTCTTGAGGTTCAGATCCTATTTCATCTTTTCAATTCCTTCAGATTTTCTTGTCTCCTTTCTCCACGGCAACAGCAAAAGTCTGGATGACAAAAAAAGACCCAGAAGAGTCAGCAAAAGGGAGAACTGGGAGGGATTCTGCCTGGCTATGCAGGGTGGTTCAGAGAACTTCCTTCAGGGTCCCCATTCAAAGAACAAGGTATATTCAGGGCAGAGGAGGCAAAGAGCCACCCCAATGCAGCTAATCCTGTTGGGCATGCAGGGCCAGGGAGGTCAGAGGGCTCTGACTAAAACGGGGGGTGGGGGGAAGGGATGCACCCCAGACAGCAGGGATTTATGAAACTCTATCCAGTGGGGTACAAAAGTTTTAGAACTTACACAGTTATCTAATATAAACTTTATCGTTATTTTATCTCTTCTTTTTACATTTTAGTACTTGTAGTGTAATATATATAATTATATCATGTAGGATTAGATTTGGGCGAGATTAAGAGAATATCCCAAACAACATTATCTTAAACAAGAGAGAACTGTATTTCTCTCATGTAGACGGGGTCTGCTGGCATGCTGCCCACAGCTGGTGAGGTGCCTTCTCTGGTTGCTCTGATATCTTCAACATGTGGCGTCTGCTTCATTATCCGAAGCTGCCGTTCGTGGTCCAGCCATCACAGCCACATTCTAGACATCAGGAAGGAAAAAAGGGAAGAATTGCACGTATTCCCATTAAGGACATTTCCTGGAAATGGCACCCCACACTTCTGACCTTTCATTGGCTAGAATTTAGTTATAAGCCTATACCTATCTGCAACGGGCCCCGGGAAATGTAGTCCATTCTGGGATGCCATGTACCCATCAGGAAATGCCATACTATGAAGCAGGAAAGGATGGTGGGTGTCACTGGTAGTCTGTACCATGATAATACATTAGCGGAATACCACATGTGTACATGCACAAAGAAATAAATGTGCTTGCAGGTGGTACCTGTGGCTCAAAGGAGTAGGGCACCAGCCCCATATGGCAGAGGTGGCGGGTTCAAACCCAGCCCCACCCAAAAACTGCAAAAAAAAAAAAAAAAGAAAGAAGGAAAGAAAGAAAAGTGCTTGCTGGGGATACAGTCAAAATTAGGATTTTGTGGGTGGAGTTTGAAATCCATTGCTGTATCATAATTCTAGAAGCGTATATAATTGAATGAAGGAAGGAATATGAGATTTTTTAAATCCACCCTATATTTGTTCATTCTCCTGGTAAGCAGTGTAGAGAATTTTGTATGGAGGCTCCTCCCCCACCTTAGCCATGTAGCTGCTGGGGTGGAATTGGGGTGGGGAGAGCTCTTAATTAGTGGGAGGTAACAACTTTTCCTGCCCCTGGCCACTGGGATTGCTGCAAGTTAAGGGGAGTCAGGCCCAGGACTTCTATTTGACTCTTAGAGGGGAGATGCTGGACATAAAGCTGAGAGCGCATGAAGGATGGAGCTGCCCAAACCCTCTTGCAACCATGATGGGACAGTGCATCTGAGAATGCAGAGAAGATTCTCTTCCAGAGGATAGGGGAGCCCCACACTGAGAGAGGATGGGGTCCAGGGACAGTATTTAAGCTCCTGTATTAAGCTGCATCTGAACAGGGCATGAGATGAGTTGTGATAAGGAGCCATCGTGGATATATGGATGAGATTGAGCCCTAGAACCAGCAGAGCAATGAGGTGGACAGAGTCTGAGGCTGTGTGACTTCCTGGAACAGAGCCATAGTACCCAGCTAGACGCTGGGATTTCTGCAAGTTAGGGGGAATCAGGCCCAGGACTTCTTTTTGACTCTTAGACGGGAGATGCTGGACATAAAGCTGAGAGCACATGAAGGATAGAGCTGCCCAAGAAACCAATTTCCACCTTGTTTAAAATCCTAGCTACTTACAGGCCTTTCTTTTAACAACCAGCTGATAATCTAACTAGTACACACATATTAATAATCTCATTTAATTACCCAAAGTGGGTGCAGAAAAAACACTGACTCAGGGGCCCATGCTGCTAGCCACTGCATGAAGGCTTCTACTCATGCATGCTTGAGCTAAGTACCTTTCCTGCAAGCCAAGCAAAGTCAGGCCCTCTGAGCTGTGCTGGCATTTTTTTCTCTGTGCCTACATGCTTTGGGCCCAAGGCTGTGCCATTTCTCCTTGCACTGCCCAGGTCTGGCCCACACTTTGGCACATGCTAGACATTGACCAAAAATAATGAATGAATAATAAATGATCTTTCTTTCTTTCTTTTTTGGCCAGGGGCTGGGTTTGAACCCACCATCTCTGGCATATGGGGCCGGTGCCCTACCCTTTTGAGCCACAGGCGCCACCCCAATAAATGATCTTTCGGAGCTACAGAATCTCTAGCAGTCTAGTGGAGGAGCAAATGAGACTGTGTTTGAGAAAATGTTTTGAGAACTACAGGCCAATATGTATACTTTGGTTATAGTTATTCTTCTGGTTAGGAAATTGTCTATATTGACACTCTGAATATATATATCTTAATTCTATCCTTAAGAATATGCCCCTGTAGTCTGGTTCTGCCTCTAAGTGGCTCCGTCCTCGAGAGAGTCTTCCTAGTCATGCCGTTCTCAGAGCTGGAAGACATTTAGGTGTCATTTGGACACCACTCTCGGTGCCCTCTACACCATCCCAGACAGAGTTTCCCTTCATGATGTTTCCACTAAGTGGTCAGTTGGTCAGTGGCACTCCTAACAACTTGACCCTGGCATCAAAATGTGACTCAATGGTGAAGGATAGGGAGGAGTCCCATGCAGGTGACTAGACATGCACATGTTCTCTCCTTGCTGCCTCTGCACGCAGGATCCTCTTCCCTACAACTCAGAGTCCTCTCTAAGGTCAAGTTCAAGGTCATGTGCTTTGCAGAAGCCTTCCCAGTCTGGCAGGGCAGGCAGGCCATCTCTTCTATGCCATTTGTATTGAACTCTCTGTTATACTACGTAAGACATGTCAACATTATACTTTTGTTTGTGCTTTTGTGTAACCCCTGCTCCATTTCCCCTTTCAACTACCACCTTCACCCCTCCCAGGTAAGATTTTCAAGGGCAGAGACTGTCTTACTCATTTGATTCTGCAGCATCTACCTTAGTGCTTGGCTCTTGCTGATAAATTAATGAAGCTTATTGAATGAATGAACCTGGGCAGGACAGAGGGGCTCACAACTTGGTCTCTGGCATGTGACAAAAACTTAGGTCCAAATCCCGTTAATCAACTATATTCTCTCTTTTCTTTTTTTGAGATAGAGTCTCACTCTGTTGTCCTAAAGTAGAGTGCTGTGTCATCATAACTCACAACAAGCTCAAACTTCTGGGCTCAAGTTATCCTCTTGCATCAACCTCCCAAGTAGCTGGGACTATAGGAGCCCACCACAACACACAGCTAGTTTTTCTATTTTTAGTAGAGATGGGCTCTCACTCTGGCTCAGGCTGGTCTCTGAACTCCTGAGCTCAAGCATTCTACCCACCTTGGTCTCCCAGGGTGCTAGGATTACAGGCATGAGCCACGCACCTGGCCTAATCAGCTACATTTATTCAAGCACGCATGCATGCAGTTGTTCATCCATGCACACATTCGTTCATTCAGTCCAAAATGTTACTGTGTCCGTGTTATATTCCAGGCATCCTGCTAAATATCAGCATTGCGTAAACAGAAGGGACAATGTTCCTGCCCTCACTGCGCTGGTGCCTGAATAGAAGAGACTGAAAATAAACGGGGGAATGAGGAAGTGAATGCAATCTCTGCAGATTCTAAAATGTCCCATGAAGGGAATGAGCAACAGGGAGTGTTGCAGAGGTCTTGGGGTCAGAACTGGGCTACTTTAGGTGGGTGGGCAGGGAAGGCCTTACCTGGGACATTTGAGCTGAGTTCTGATCAGCAAAATGAGCCAGGCTTTTAAGGAACAAGAAAAATAGGCAATAGGCATGAACAGAAAAGCAAAAGCTTCTCTTTGTAAGGCTTAGTTTCTTCATCTGTGAGCAGAAATAATAATAGCACCTACTGCACAGTCTGCTGTGACGCCTAAATGCATCGAGCCACTTAGCACAGTGGCCCGGCACTTGGTGTATATTAGCACTTATTATCACTTATAGGGTCGTGCTTCAGAAAGGGAATGAGCGTGTAGCCGTGCCAACCCTCTGGAATTCCTGCTTCCTCTCCCAAGGTCTGCCAAGCCATCTGTTGGATAATCCATTCAAGAATGTTCCTGGGCACCAGCCTCCACTGCTCTGGTCTAAGGTCTCTAGAATCTCCTGACAATGAAGGTAAATCCCTTACAAGGTTGATGGGGGAGCAAGTCCAATGGGATAATGCAATGGAAAGCCCTAAACAGTGGCAGTTATTACTATTGTTTCTTCATAGTTTCTGGAGCCCTCGCATGCTGGCTGTCTAGCAATTTGCCAAGGCCCTTCTTAAAATGAGGCCCCCGAAACTGAAAGTGGAACTTTAAACAGGCTCTGGCAGAGCGGAGACTATGCCTGAGGCCACTGACTCATCACAGCCTAACCACCAGGTCCTAGTCAGCAGCAGCACAGCAGACTCCAGTCTCCTGTCCAGTCCTGGGCCCCACAGGCCAGCTGGTGACTCCTATGGGCTGACGGGCCAGAGATGTTCTGCTTGTTACTCAGGAGCACAAGGCTGACTTTCAAGGAATTGCAGGGCACTCGCACTTGAGTTTGCCTACTGGTCAGATGGGAGGATCTTGCATCTATAATAGGAGCAAACAGAAAGATTCTAATTACCTCAGAGACAAAAGCTTTTCTTCAATTCAAAGTCTTCTGAACCTGTAGTTTCCTTGGTAAGGGGCGTGTGAGTGTATGTGTGTGTGTGTGTGTGTGTGTGTCTGTCTGTCTGTCTGGCCACAAGCACGTCCCCGTGTGTGTGCACTCGGAGAGGAGGAGCAGCACTGACTTCACCCACTCTGACTTTACAGATGTGATATGTTATGTGCTTATGTTTTCCAGTCTGGCCTTAAGTGGCAACATAAGCAGAGAGGGGCCAAGAAGAGAGGTGGAACACGCAAGGGTTTAACTACAGTGACCTCGGTCCAGCTAACATGCCAATAATTTGCCGCACAGAATGATTCAGCAGCAACCCTGCCAGGGTTCCCAAAGAAACCCCCTATCTGGATGACGTAATGTCTCTCCACCTCTGCTGCTGCCTCCCTCCACACCCACTGCCACACAGTCACCATCTCCTCTCGAGAGCCACAATTCCATCTGCGGACCTTCAGTTGCCATCTGCATTGTGACAAATATGTGTTTTATTACTTCAATGGTATTACAATGTACAATATTGCTAATCTAGCCCTTCGCGTTTAATAATTGAATAGAAAAATTAAGACTTGGAAAAATTCCTAGCCTCTGAGTTATATAGCAGCAAATCGTGAGCTGTGTGTGCAGAATGCCTGCAGCATCTCGAATTGGATATTTGGTCTCTGCATCCCATGAATATTTATACTTTGAGGCAAAGTGATTGATTTAATTTATCACTGGCAATTGAGGTGACTGTCTAGACTTTGCTACGTGACAAACGTTGCAAAGTACATAAAGAGAAAGGGACTGTGACCTTCTGGTGATACACCTTGTGTGTGGCAGGTGCCTACCCCAAATTCATCAACCTGCCCTTCTTTCTGATCAGTAGAATCAGGTAAGTGCTCACAGAAGTTACTCTCATCTTCATCTAAACTGATTTTGGTTTTCCTTGCCACTCCTGAGTAAGCACGTAATTTATTTCACTTTATTTTAAAGAGCAATGGAAGGAGATCTGGGTGTAGGGACAGGTCTAAGAAAGGTTTCTTTGCTGATAAATAGCGACCCAAAGAATAAATAACTCCTTTTTTCCTGCTTCTGGATGTTGTGATGATGCAAGGAACTCCTGCAGCCATTTTGCAAATATGAGGGGAGGAATCTGGAACGATGACAGAGATGACAAAAATCTGGGTTCTTGATGTTGTTAAGTTACTGATAATCCAAACCTAGAACTTCCCTATCTCTAGACTTCTCATACAAGATAATAAATTCTTTATTATATAAGATGGTTGGATCAAGGCTTTCTGTTACACAAAAGCTGAAAACATCACTCCTACATGAGGTAGTGACTTTCGAGCTTTTGATCACAAACCAAAGTGAGAAATGTTTATGTGTAATGAACTCTGAAATGTTCTATTCTATTCTATTTCATTTTTTTAAAAAAATTCAGGTCATGACCCACTAAAGTGATTTCAAAGCTCGCTAATGGATCATGACCCACATTTTGGAGAACATTAAAGTTATAGTGGATGTAAGGTACTGTGATATAATAGAAAGCATAATGTGGAAACTAAAGACGTCCTAATAACGTTCTGTCATAGGAGGGAATGATCGCTTTGAGGTGAGGCAAACAGGGAAGGTTTTAAAGAGAGGGTTGGACCTTGAAAAGTAGTTACATTTCCAACAAGAGAAGTGGGTGGGAAATTGGCAGAGGTTAGGGAATGACAGAGGCTAGACAAGGTGGTGGGAGATGCAGATATGTTCCAGCACCAGTGGGTGAACCTGGCCAGGGGTTGCATGTGGTTTGGAGAGTAAGGAGACGTGAGGTGTGTTCTGGGTTTGGTAATGCACAGCCTTGAATGGCAGGTAAATTGGAGGCCACACAGAGGTCATTGGGAAGGGCTGGGTCTAAGAAAGACTTAGATGGTGGCAGCTGCAAGCTGGTTGGGCCCAGGCTCTTGCAGGTCAGCTTCTGCCCTGCACTTCCTTCTGCCTGCAATCCCTGCAGACCACCTCTACAAGGACGGGCTCCATCAGTGGGCTGCTCTTCAGTGGGAGCAACGAGTAAGCTGGCCTTTCTGAAAAATGTTGCTGGCAGCCCACAGTGTAAACCAACAGTGCTAATGTGATTCTTCTAAATGAAATGATCAGAGAGTGGGCAAGAGTAGCCGATTTTCAATCTCAGAAAGGCCAACAACCCCCGGCTTCTCATTGTTCTTGGTTGTGCTCCCACCTGCCTGCCTTCTGATGTGCTCACATTTTGTTGGATTCAGCCCCCAAAGGTGGGCTGAGCCTTGCTACTTGGCACCTCTAATAAAAATAGAAAATTTTAGTGGGGGAGGATTTGAAATTGCTGGTTACACTGGGTGTTTGTGCTATCTGTAGATTCTCATTACCCGTGTCTTCCCTTCCCTAGTCCCTCCCTGAAAAGCAAGAGTCAACTCTCATGATGGAAATTAATCGGAACTAATCTGTTCCTTCTCTTTTACTTTACCCGCAGACCTACGGGATTGGCTGATGACAGCGGAATTTTACTGGGAATCTGCATACTGAAGAATAGAACCAGATTTTGATACATCTAAAGCAGAGCCAAGTTTATTCTTACTCTTTCTCTTCAAATTAGTGACAGTTTTTGAATATTTCAGAGTGAATGATCAGATTTCTGGAACACTGTTTCTGTCCTGACAGTTGACACTTTTTGTGGTTTGGGCAAAGGCTTTCTTCTCCACTGGCTCCATGCGGAAAATTACAACCAATACCTAGCCTTTGGGAATGCAGAGAAAGTTGATTGCTTGGGGAGAGCATTTTGATGAGGAGAAGCACCAGTGAGCTACATGTGACCCCAATGTTTATGAAATCAAGTGATAGCATTGGCATCACTACTGTCAATTCAGCCTCAATATCTTCTTTAAGGGGGTTCATTTGGGTTTTTCTTTGTGGAGCCTTTCAACACCACATGTATTGGAACCTAAGACTGGAGTTAATATACTCAATAAAATTAAGTGAACAAGAGCATAGCTAGATGGGTACTGTCCTTTCAACACGTCCAAAGCCACCATCACCATCTGGGTGCACGGCACCACCAGCTTCCAGATACCGAGAACCTTAGTGTCATCCCCCAAATTTCTGCTGTTTATCACCTACATGCAGTTTCTGGCCAGATTCATTAATATGCCTCACTTCTCTGTTTCCACTGTTCTTACTCTTATTCAAGTTCTCAGTGCATCTGCCCTGGGATACAGGACAGCCTCCCTGACCACTCTTCCTGCTTCCTCCTCTCCCTTTTCATCTTGCTCTACCCCTTACTTGGCTACTGGAGTAAATTTCAAAAGCACAGCTTTACACAAGTCACTTACTTCCTTCCACTAAATTTCTCCATGCCTCCCTCATCAAAATCTAAACTTACCAGCTGGGCATGGTGGCTCAAGCCTGTAATCCTAGCACTCTGGGAAACTAAGGCGGATGGATCACCTGAGTTCACAAGCTTGAGACCAGCCTGAGGTAGGGCAAGACCCCTGTCTCTAAAAAAAATAGCCAATGTTGTGGTGGGCGCCTGTAGTCCCAGCTACTCGGGGGAATTTAAGAGAATCACTTGAGCCCAAGAGTCTAAAGGTGCTGTGAGCTGTGACGCCATGGCCCTCAACCAGGACCACAAAGTGAGATTCTGTCTCAAGAAAAAAAAGATCTAAACTTATTAACATGGTATTTAAGACCCTTAAATACTGAGCCCCAACCTATCATTCCAGTGTTTTCTCCCACCATGCCTGGTCCATGGCCCAGAGTGTAGGATAGGGAAGGGGCTCCAAGTGTGGAATTATGAAGCATTTATCATATTATGTGTGATTCTCTGAAATCTGAAACACCCACTGGACTATAAGCTTCATAAAGACAGGGACCATGTTTCTGCTATCAGTGTCTACCATAGGTAGGGCCAGACATGTGGTTTATACCCAATAAATATTAGTTGGATGGATCAATGAATGAATAAAGATGTAGTAAATCATGGAATCTGCTTATAACTACCCAATATAACCTTTATCAACTTTCTACTAAAATATCTACTTAGGATACACAAAATACTTAAAACTCAAAGCCCCACAACAAGCTAAGTCAATGGGAAAATCCACCGCCCAAGTCTGGAAGGAATGTAGAGTAATTCTAGGTCCTAAAAGACCAGCATGGGGATCAAACTCAGTAGCAGGGTGTGCTCCATCACCTCAACTGCAGGAAGACTCTACTGCCAAAGAGGGAAACTCAACATTTTCCTTCTCTCCAGATTTTTGACTTCTGGCTTAGAGGCATAGAGTCTGAATCAACCAAAAATCTGGGAATCCATCCCTCAATTGCTTGGGCTCTGTGCTTCAAGGCAGCATCCCATTCTGCCCTTCCTGACCTCATCACAGTTCTTCTCTTTCTGCATTCACATAAAAATTGCAAGTTCCAGTTTAACAAATGAATTCCTGGTAAACAATAGTGCAGAAAGGTGGATCCATACGTGCATGGTGGAGAGCAGTGATCAGCATAGGCTGATGGTAGGTGGATTGTGTTGGGAAGTATGGTTCCAACAAAAGTGATGGTTTTGGTGACATCAGATACAGTATATTTGGGGGACAATATGTGTGTATACATATCTGTCCCCAGAATAGAGAGTGTGTGTGTTTGTGTACATTTTATCTATTCAGAATGTCAACTAGCCAGACACTAGATGTGGGAGAAGGCTCTGCCTCAATCCTACAAGGCTACACTAAAGGAATACATACCTCTCAGATGCGGGAAATTGCTATGAGCACCACGCATACCCAGTCTTCCAGTTCTGTGTCTGAGAACAGGATTCCACCAACATCCAGTGAGACAATGAAGGGAGTCAAGGGAAAGCCAGGCTGTGTCTTTTGGAAACCAGTAGGTTTGAACAGATTTCTCTTCCTACAGCCTAAGTTCTAGAATACTGCAGATTAAAGGAAATGGAATGTCACCCAGAAACCTAGAGGAAGGACACATTTCTGAAAATGATATACTTCAGGAACCAGAAGAGAATTCTAAAACACTGTTTTGCATCTTTGTTAGAACATAAGAAGACATGGCCTTGGCTTGGCGCCTGTGGCCCAAGTGGCTAAAGCACCAGCCACATACACCTGAGCTGGCAGGTTCGAATCCAGCCCAGGCCCGCCAAACAACAATGATGGCTGCAACCAAAAAACAGCTGGATGTTGTGGCAGGCGCCTCTAGTCCCAGCTACTTGGGAGGTGGAGGCAGGAGAATCGCTTGAGTCCAAGAGTTGGAGGTTGCTGGGAGCTGTGATACCATAACACTCTACCAGGGTGAGAGCTTGAGGCAGAGAGAGAGAGAGAGAAAGAAAACATGGCCTTTATGAATTAGGAGCAAAAATTCAACAACAAATCAGGATGAACACCTAAAAATTATTGATGATACCAAGGAAGGGACAAGAGCAACTGGAACAGAACCAAAGACACTATCTTTCAAGGCTTAGGTTGCTGAGTCACCACATCCTTTGCCTGACATTATCTGTTCAGCCATGGGGTGAGAACCTGCTGCATCCTAGATTCTGTGTCATGGGCCAAGACACAATGGTGATCCTTCAGCTTGGTGCCTGTGGCTCAAGAGGCTAAGGTGCCAGCCACATACACCTGAGCTAGTGGGTTCAAATCCAGCCTGGGCCTACCAAACAACAATGATGGCTGCAACCAAAAAATAGCCAGGCATTGCGGCGGGTGCCTGTAGTCCCAACTATTTCAGAGGCAGAGGCAAGAGGATCACTTGAGCCTAGGAGTTGGAGGTTGCTGTGAGCTATGATGCCATAGCACTCTACCAGGGGACAGTTTGAGGCTCTGTCTCAAAAAAAAAGAAAGAAAGAAAGAAAAACAGGGCAGTGCCTGTGGCTCAAAGGAGAGGGCACTGGCCCCATATGCCGGAGGTGGCAGGTTCAAACCCAGGCCCGGCCAAAACCTGCAAAAAAAAAAAAAAAAGAAGAAGAACAAACAAAAAAACAATCAATAGTGATCCTTCTCTGTGGTTCCTTATACACTCTGTCCCTAATTCTACATGACACCTGCAACATTTCCTCATTTGTGACTGTTAACATATCTGCCCAACAGGAACATGGGATTCTAGGAGACAGGATGGAAACTTTCTCATCTCTTTATTCCCAGAATCTAGAACAAAAAAGTTTCTTAAATGAATAATTAAGTGAATGAATGAAAAACATTACCGGATTGACTAACAGCAATGGTTCTCCTAAGATTTCTTTGACAATAACAGTTCAAAATCAACTTGTCTAGAACCATCTGGGGTTAATTTTCTGACCATGCCTCCTAAGGCCTTTTCAGAGTCCGAAGTCTACTGTTCTGGAATATGAGTATTTCCTTTTCACATTTTTATTTCCTCATGGATATTTATTTAAAAACTTCCTAATAACTTTCTTTAATGAGTTTTTTTCCTAATTTTAAAAGTAATGCAAGTCCATTTATGTACAGAAAGGTACAAGTAAAACGTTCCTACCTGTAAGAGGTATTTACTGAGGTCATTCCAGTCCATCGGGTCAGGGCTTTCTGTCCCGATCACAGTCAGGCCCATCTTGGCATGTAGCAGACACCCTGAAATAAGGGTCTGACAAATGCACGGTCATGAGTAAGCACCTGGTCTCCCTGGTCCCAGCTGCTTCTCAGGAGCCTCCCTGGGGCTGCCAAGCACCCCTGAACCCCGGCTCCTGGGCATGCCCTCGAGGCTGCCATGGTCCCAGGAGCTATCAATCTCCTCCCAGGCCTGCTGGCACTTCTGGGTCCTGCAGCTACAGACATTTCTTCTGCATTTGGGGTCCTAGGTCTGGGAGTATGTGGGGGCCACAGGCTGTCTCTGAGCATAAGAAGCCTGGGTTTCTGAGTTTTCCATGCAAACATGTACCATGCACCCTTGAGGACTAGAGAGGAAACTGACTTTCCCTTCTATCATGAAGAGTAAAAGCCTGGTGGCCTGACCCATCCATGACTTGGTTTTCATGAAAGCCTTTTATGTCTTTAAAATTTGGTACCTGTTGTTTTAACCACAGCAAGAGAAGCCTGTAGAGACCTGCTCCTGCTAATGACTATTTAACTATGGCTTAGCCTGAGGAGTTTGATCCTCTCTACCTTTAAGATACGAAAGAAAAATGATTAGGAAGGAGGTCAGCCACTAACCCTGCTCCCAGCCCAACCTGAGTGCACCCAGGTCCTTGGGGGTGGGGGTGGGGCAGAGTCATTGAGCAGGAGCCTCTGTGGGCTTGGCTCTCTCTCCCACCTCCAGGGAAGGACTAGGGATGGCTGACCCTAAGATTACATCTTGTGACTAAGAGACATGACAAAAGCTGTCGGAGCCTGGAGATGTTCCAGGAGCCCCCACAGCAGGGAGAGAGTTGTGGGATAGCACAGTGGAGGTCTTCAGGCCTACCCTCCCCAGCCCCCAGGTAGAACAGCGCCCCTTTACTTGGCTGTGCACATGGGGCATCTGTATGGCATTTCATTATCTCAGAGGTTGTATAGCTGGGAGAAGTTTGGAAGCTTCTGTCATCCAAAGAAGCCACTGGTTACTCAGAAAGGGCCTTGCAAAGTGGCAGCACCTAGAGGTATTCCTTCCCCCTTCGTTTTGCATGCCCCAGAACTCCACCTTGCCAGGACACCCAGAATAAGTCAGTTTAAAGGCTCTGGATAGATTTAACCAAATTCACAGAGAATGATGCATGAATCAGAAAGCCAGTGTATCTGTTTGCAACTGAGAATGTTCTTTTCCAGGGACCAGAGTGCTAGTGACCAGACTGAGAGCCAACTTTGCCAATTATTGTTAGTATCAAAGTAGCTAGGCAGCCACATGAGTAATCAGAAGACTGTTCCATTAACTGGAACCAAAAGCAAGAAGGTCCAGGCCATGGTGGAGTAAGGATTTGTATCTTTCTCAACAAAAAAACCCTCCTCTTTCCTGCCTGGAAAGCAGGGCCTTCCTCCCTCTTCTGGATGTCACAGACAATGCTCTTGCTACCCCATGGATGATTCCCACTTCTTCCCTCTCCAAAGAACCCTGACTTTGTCCTGCTAGCTGCCCTCCTTGGCCTGGGTATAGGCTTTAGGACGATGAGTTCCGTTCTCAGCCCCAGCAGGTGAATCTTCACTGGTCCAAACAGTGGCTTTCATCTCTGTCAGACGCAACACCCTCTTTTTATAACAAACATCTTTATAACTTCCTCTTTCTTACTGAGATAAAAATTTAAAGATAATGTAATCTATCTGTACACATAACTTCCAAATATTAAATACGTGTATTGAAAAGTAAAATCAAAAGGGGAATAATGCACAGCAAAACAGCATGTGTATTTACATGCAAAATGATCAGCAGGGACACACTAGAAGAAGTAACAAAGCTGCAGGCCCTGGCTCCACAGTGCAGAATCCCGTGAATGTGGCAGCTGCCAGTGCAGGCCCATCCATGTTTACCGTGTTAGAGGCCTAAATTCCATGAGTGTTATTGATCTTGCTAATGTGAATTTCCAAAGTGGTGGACTACTCTTGGAAAAGTTCTGAACCAAACAAAGTTCTGTCTTCTTTTGATGCAGGAAGTGCTTTCCTGCACTGGAAAATACAGTACATTTTAAAAATGAATTAGGTTTATATGAGGTCTGACAATTAAGGTTATGAACTTAGCCTAGACAAAGTGCTCTGTACATTACTGCTATCACTATGGTCACCTTTGAAGTACTCCCCTTGAGAAGCCATGCACCATCGCCAGTGCCGAGACTACCCTTCAAAGCAGTTTGGGAACTCTTTTTCTGGAATAGCCATCAGAGTCATTGTCATATTACCCTTGATGTCTTGAATACGATCAACATGTCTACCTTTCATTTTTTTTAGTCTTCAGGTAAAACAAAACAAAACAAAACAGTCATTGGGGGCCAGATCAGATGGGAAAGGAGGGTATTCCAACACAATTATTTGTTTACTGGCTAAAATCTCCCCCAAACAGTGCTATGTGAGCTGATGGATCGTCATGATGCAAGAACCAGGAGTCATTGGCCAAGATTTCCCTTTAAGATTTTCTTGTTTCTCTATCAATGTTTACTTGGTCTGCTATGGTTCTCATCATCATCCAATGACTTTGACGCACAACCCAAAGAAATTTTGCAATGTTTTGTCAGTTCTGCTTGTTATTGGCTGCCTTGACCTCTCTTATCAGTGATGCTTTCTCTCCCCTCAGAAAAACAGTTAATCCATTTGTACACTGTCATTTTCTTCATAGAATTATCCTTAGACATGGCCTTGGTTTTACTTTCACTGTTGCCAAATTTAATAAGAAATTTATAAATGTTTGTTCATTGCTCTACTACTTCAGACTCCAACTTTCTTGCAACAGCACACAAAAATATGCAACAACAATAATGAACACCACTCAGCAACACACCGCCACATGTCAACATAAACACAGCTGTGAGACACTGACGTAGCAAGGTTATGACACCTTACTGAGATGTTGGTACTGTGCTATCAATGTAAGCGCACAGTGGCAAGTTCATGACTTTAATTGTCAGAATTGCTAGAATTCAGACCTTGGGGATAGAAGGTGACCTCATGCTTCTAGGCAAGTGGAGTATGTCCTCAGATGCTCCTAAAAATACCCAGATACCTTGTAAAAGCTCCAAGGTCCAGGCAGCACTCCAGACCAGCCAAATAACAATATCTGGGACTGGGACCCAGGCTCAGTACTTTTCGAGTTCCCCAGGTGATTCCAGGGTCCAGCCAAGGTCCAGGGCCACTGCTGCAGAACCTCTCTCTGACTGTCTCTCCTTTCTTCTACTCTGTGGTTCATTTCATTCCACAGATTCCACAGACAGCTCTTCCCACCATAGCCCCAGAGGCCTATTCTCTCAGTATAAAGATCTCAGTAGAAAAACCAAAAAAAAAAAAAAACTCCTTCCACACATCAATGGATTTGGGCTGTTGGGTCCTGTGCTCATTCTTTTTATTCCCATCACTGTTGCTGGAGCCCAGGGAATGAACCCAGCCCTGAGGCCAGGAATCGTCACTGATAACTTACCAGAAACACTTAGGATGGAGAAAGAGCTAAGATAGTTGACAAGGAAAAATCCAGATACATCGTCTCAGCAAAAGAAAGCTAGTTAGACTTCACCTTGGTTGATGTAATAATTATGTTGTCAGCATAATTAGCTTCAGCTATTTTTAGTAACTGATAAGATCTGGGCTTGATAATGTCTTATCTTCAAGCCTTTTAACCACTGCAAGTTATTGCTTCACTGGATGATACCTGCATCTGTCTCTTGACTGTCTTGATGGAATCTCAGGCTCTTGATTCTCTGAAACCTCTTATTCACTGACTCTCGGTCACACCCACAGATGGCTGATCTTGCATGCTACCCTTGTGATTCCTCTCTATGTTCACTTGGGGATAACCTTCCAATGATGCTATCACCCTTATGTGTCACTATACTTAGTATTTCAATTCAAACTGAAACCCATGTTTCCATTTTCTTGAACTTTTGGCCTTTCTCACCCCCCTGAGATCACTTGGTGATCTTCAAGTACTTGGAGTTGCCCTTGTGGGAATGCTTTGGGTTAAATTTTTTTAAAAACCAAAAGATGATTAGAATTACTCATGGCATCCTCAGTTGTATTTACCCACTTGTTCTGAATAGTATATAATGAGTTCTTTCTCACTTTTGTTTTGTTTTATTTTTGAGACAGAGTCTCACTCTGTCACCCTGGATAGAGTGTCCTGGCTTCATAGCTCAGGCAACTTCCAAACTCTTGGGGTTGAGCAATCCTCTTGCCTCAGCCGCCCAAGTAGCTGGGACTATAGGTGTGTACCACCACAACTAGCTAGTTTTTCTATTTTGAGGAGAGACAGGGTCTTGCTCATGCTCAGGCTGATCTCAAAATCCTGAGCTCAAGCGATCCCAGACTGCTAGGTTTAGAAGCGTGAGCCACCGCATCAGGCCTCTCGCTTTTTTTTAAACTGAGACTTATTTAGAACAATAAAATACATTACTGGGAATATTTGATTTTTATAGAATGAAATGTTGCCCAATTCTAGAACAGCAAATAAAGCCTATTGAGATCTGTAGAAAAAGTTCGTAAATAAATACAACATTCCCAGCCATCCAGAAAATGGAGAATCTTTTCATCAGTTTGGGGGGCATGCCTCTGAAGAGGGAAACCATGATAAATACCTGCGCAGCATGAACGCCACCCGCGGTAGAATCAGACACATCCGCGTCTCTGAGACTCGTTCCTTGCTGGTGACCACTGTGGTCCTGTCCCTGCACAGTTTCTGAATTCGCCTGTAGGACTTGGGAGGTTCTGGTTACACACTGCGCTGTTAATTTTAGTGTCTACGTCTCCCAATCACGTAAAGCCGAAGGAAGGGTGGGGGAGCTGGGGAAGGGCTCCTGCCGTCCTGTGCTCTGCGGGGATCTTGAGGTTTCGGTTATTAAGCAGACACCTTACAGGCCTCTTCCTGTTTTGTTCACTTTTTTCTAGTTTCAGACGAAGTGAAAAGGGCCCCCAGAGGGGCTTTGCCTACCGCTAGAGGGAGGACCGCCGGTGGCCTGCACAGCCCTGAGGACAGGGGCCCTCAGCACAGGAAAAGATTTGCTGCCCCTCCCGCCAGCACTCCCTCCCCCAGCTGGGCAGGAAGCCACCACCTGCCGCAGCAACGGTCATTGCTGGGGTCACGCTCATCGTGTGCATTACATTTTGAGATCTGATTCCTACGTGAAGCCACAGCATCCTTTTTGGTGTTCTTTGAAAGTCCTGTGTTTTTCCAGCTGTTCCGCAAACCTCTGTTGGCTGGGGCAGCCTTGCACATAGCTTTCCAAAATTACTGAGGCTACAGACATTCTTTCCACCCACCGTATCCGCACTGACCCCGCCACCATTTGTTCACATGAATCCTTCCCCTTCTCACGAGTTTGTCTCACTTCCGTGTATCAAAAAGCCGTGTGCGTCACTCTTGGCCCGAGAGTGGCACTAGGAAGGGATCACTGGGCACAGCCAGGATTAAAGTCTTCTATTCTTGAACTTCATATAAATAGAACCACACAGTATGTCTTTTTTGTGTGCGGCTGCTTTAGGTGAACACGCTGCCTGGGAAATTCACCCATGTTGCCGCGCGAGTCAGCATTAAGTCCTTTTTTTTTTTTTTTTTTGCAGTTTTTGGCTGGGGCTGGGTTTGAACCTGCCACCTCCAGCATATGGGGCCAGTGCCTTACTCCTTTGAGCCACAGGTACCGCCCAGTATTAAGGCCTTCTAACTGCTGAGCAATATTTCCTTGTCTGAACAAACCAGTTTGTTTATCTGCCCATCAGTGTATGTCAGTCAGCTCACCATCGCTCACTAAGCACCTACCAAGTCCCAAGCACTGTTCCATGTGCTGGGACAGGGCAGTAAGTAAGATGATCAAGGTCCCTGTCATTACAACACATCCTCGTGGCAGGAGATGGGCCCTTTAACCCCAACGACGAAAAAAAACCAGTTTAGGCCCTGACATGGAAACCAGAGAGGTGTGATGGAGTGTATAGGCAGTCCTCAAATTATAAACATCTGACTTGCATATAACTTGCACTTACAAATAGGGGCTATTACAGTAAGTCTCCAAGTTATAAACATACAAGAGGTGGGTATGCAGTTGTTCACTCACTACTTCAACAAATAAGTTTATATTGAGCTTCTACTGTGTGCCAGGCACTGTTCTAGGCTCTGAGGATCCAGCCATGATCAAAACAGATGAACATCTTCCCATCCCAGCACGAGAAGCAAAGGGCAGGCAGGAGGGCTTGGGGGAGTGGGAGGAGGTCAGGTGAAGCAGGACCACAAGCACCATTGAAAGGAGTTTGCATTTTCCCCAGAGCAGTGGGAAGCCACGGAAGCATTTTAGGCAGAGATGTGAAGGTGATCTAATTTACAGAAAGGGTGGAGACAGGGAGTCCAAGTAGAAGGCCAAGTGGTAATCTAAGCTAGAGGCCCCATGCCTGTTTTTTGGCAGTTTCCCTAGCCCACTACTTTTGGTAATGATATTCCCTCCCTTCCTTGGAATTACTGCCCTACCCTAACCCTGCGGGGGCTTCACAGACCTCAAGCCCCTGTCCTCAGTGGTTGGCCAAAGGATGGAAGGATGATCCAAGCTGCACCAACCCAAAATGTCCTAGGTTCTATGGATACTGAGAGAACACTCTGTTTTCTCAGGGGCTGCTAAGCTGTGACACGGGCATGGAAGTGTCTGCATCCTCCCCTCCTTTGCCCATCTGTCATAGTGAGAGAATGAATCCAATGGAGGGAGATAAAAACAAAGAGATGGAGAGCTCTGGGGCTTCATCTGAGCCCAGCTCACAGCCGTCTGGGCCCACTCACCAGTGGTGGGAGTTGATATGCTCCCTGCTATTCACTTAAGCAAGTTGGCATTGAGGTCCCTCACAGCCTTAGAGGTCTGACTAACTGACCATGTTAGGTCTCACTCCTGCTGATTTTCCCAGTCTTAGCTAAGACTCTCCAGAAGGAAATTCGATGTTGTCACTTAGTATCATGAATGATATACCCAGCAGGTTACAAATTCCAGTCCAAGGGCTCATGGCAACAAAATGCCTGACCACCAGGTCTATGTTGACTCATCACCTTTTCTGTAGACAGACCTATCTATCACATGGGTGGCTTCTAAAGTCCTCAGCACATGATCTAAAAGAAAAGCCCCCAGCTTGTAGGGACGGAGTGTTTGGAGCCAAGGGGGCACTAAATGGGCAATATTTTGCTTGAGGAGCTAGAACATGTCTAGACAGGGAGATCAAGACAAACGAGTCAGGGACTGGGAATTAAAACCCCAGTGGATGAGATCAACCTACCTTTTGAGCTCAGGGTCCTGCACTTCTGGCTCTAGTAAAAGGGTCTAGTTGAATCAAGACTGCCAGAGAGGTTGAGTAGATTTCTAGAGGCTCATAAATTTCAGTCTTCCTAGAGAGAGTAAACCACTGGGGGGCATTTGCTTCATTCACATTCATGTGTGTATACGTGTGTGTGTGTGTGTGTGTGTGTGTGTGTGTCCCGTGTATATATGTATGCAGTGTGTCTATGTGCTCACACACACTCTCCAGAAAAAAAAGAATTAGAGAAAAGGTGAAAAGAATTCCGAATTCCTTAAAACTTCTTTAGGAATCTGCTCCTGGCCTTCACTTCATTTTCTCCTGTGACGTTTTCATCTCAAAGCTCTAAATTCTTTTCATAGCCCCTGCGTAGGTCAAAGCCATTTGAGAACAGTCTCGTATTGTCTTGCTTTCCCTTGGCAAGCCAAGTGGGAAGGTGATTTGAGGAGTTGGAAGAGGGGAGGGTACATTTTCCCCTGCACCTCAGATCTGGGAGGCCCAGGTTTTAAAAGCTCCAGAAAAATACAGCCCTTGATTAGGCCAGGAGAGAGGAAAGCCAGGAGGCCCACAGTGAGAAGCAAATGTGGGTTTGAAGTGTTATTCTGGTCTGCTCTAGGCCTGTCTCTCCTCACTGTTTTCGATGCCTGGAGCAGATACTTTCTGACAAATAACTCTCTCCTTGCTGAAACCCACAGCTTTTGTCTGACTATGGAATTCCTGTATAGAAATGAAGAGCAAGATTCCAGCTAGCCATGTCACTGCCAGAGCAGGGCGAAGTTCTGTGAGTGGGGGGGCGGGGGGGAGCGGGTGCCCCATCTTCATGCTAATAAGATTCTTATAGAGAGCTACAAAATCTTCTGTGGCAGATGGTAGAAGGTTAGATTTTCATTTCTCTTGTTCCAGTATTGTTTTTCTCGAAAAATGTGCTAACCGAAGTGTTGCTTTCTTGTGCTTTATTTTGACAAAGCCACAAATTAACTTTTTAATCCTTTTTATCTGACCTTCCTCTAATAATAAATTCAAGGAGGATTATTCTTTCAGAAACAAAAGCAGGCCAGGCACAGTGGCTCACGCCTGTAATCCTAACATTCTGGGAGGCCAAGGCAAGTGCATAGCCTGAGCTCACAGGTTTAAGATCAGCAAACCTGGGCAAAAAGTGGGACCCCCTCCCTCCCCCATCTCTACTATAAATAAAGAAACTGAGGCAAGAGGATGGCTTGAGCCAAAGAGTTGGAGGTTGCTGTGAGCTATGATGCAATGGCACTCTACCCAGAGCCATAGCTTGAGACTCTGTCTCAAAAAAAGAAAAAGAAACAAAAGCAAATCACTATCCAGATTCTTCCCTTTGCCTTTCCTATGCATCCCCTTCCCCCTTTTTTTGTCTTACATTGAAGAGTCTTTTGAATTTCCTCTGAACCTACAGAGATGATATACATCAATGTTATGGGTACTCTGGTCATGTGTGATTTCATTTTCTTATTGGCTAGCAGAGTTGGGTTGTTGTGTTTTGATTATTACCTCTAGACAAATGTAAAAGCAAAAATTAATATAGAGGCCAACAAAGAGAATGGAATTTATTTTATTATTTATAAAATAGGTATATGAAACATAACAAACAGAATTTACTTATTGTTGAAAACCTTCAACATGCAGGCATCGTGCTAAGCAGTATCATCATCTTATGTTACTGCACATTAATCCTATAAGTAAGCCCTATTATTACCCCATTTTACAGATGAGGCAAGGGAGACTTAGAAACTTGTTCAAGATCTGATGGCCAAGAGATGGCAGAACTAGAACTCAATGCCAGAACCCCCCTCCAAAGTCCATGCTTAGTATATTCTTCTGTATTCCTGATGAATTCCAGTAGGATCAGTGGTAACCTCTGGTGTTTAGGGGCATTTTCCCTAATTTCAAATTCTTGTCCAGGGGCCAGATGTTGAAAGGCTCATTTGTGGAAGGGGAGCGGGACATGAGTTATGGAGGCATTGGCCTGACCTCAAACATAGAAGGTAGACCCAGCATTTCACAAATGAAGAAATTAGAGTATAGTGTTTCCATTACCTATTGCTGTGCTGCAAACCGCCCTAGAATTTGGTGGCTTAAACCACAATAACATTTTTATTGCTCCCAATTCTGTGGGCCAGGACTTTGGGGAGAGCTCAGCAGTGCTGCCTCAGGGTGACTCCACGTGGTGTTAGCCAGGCTGGCCTGACCAGGTCTCTCTTGCATTCTTGGGGCCATGGGTTAGCTGCTGGCTCTCTGCCCAGCAGGACTTTATATGGTGGCTCAGAGTGGCAAGAGAGCAAAAGTGAAAGCTGTCAAGCCTCTGAGCCTCAGCCCTTGGCCTAGAACTGGAACAGTGATCCTTCTGTCTTATTCTATTAGGCAAAGCTGGTTACAAGGCAGCCTAGATTCAAGGGGAGGGGAAGAGCATATGTACCCAGGGATGGCCTGTTTGTGGGCATCTCTCCAGGCAATCTATAACACATAATGATGTGTTAGTGGCAGATATCCAAACGTTAGGCTAATATTTCAGAAAATCCCATATCGTGGCAGCTTTCCTGAAAGGAAATGATGTTATGTTCTCTTTCAGCCCAATGAGTAAATGTGGGAGATATTTTCTATGGGTGGTGACAGTCTCGTGGGCCTATGTGACCTGTTGAGTCCAGCAGAGGGGGATACCTTCCCTTGATCAAAAAGGAAGGCCAGGGTGCAGTGGCTCACACCTATAATCCTAGCACTCTGGGAGGCCAAAATGGGTGGATTGCTTGAGCTCAGGAGTTAGAGACCAGCCTGAGACTGTCTATAAAAAATATCTAATAACCAAGCATTGTGGCAAGTGCCTATAGTACCAGCTACTGGGGAGGCTGAGGCAAGCTTGAGGTTGCTGTGAGCTATCAAGCTGTGGCACTTTATGAAAGGTGACAAAGTGAGACTACCTCAAAAAAAAAAAAGAGGAGAACCCCAAGCAAAGGAAAGGGGGTGGTCACTCCACTGAGGACACAAAGGCAGTGTGCTTAAAGATGCTGCAGAGGCTGCCACAGTGAGTGGGGAAGAGAAATCTAGATTCATCAGCCTAAAATGATCAGCCCAATGCACTTTTAATAAAAAACAGACCAATGGCCCAGTCATAAAGAATCTAGTGAGAAGATAAAGGAATTTCAAGCCTCAACCAGCAGAACATCTACAATTATTTTACAAAGCTCATCCACCCACCTGAGTAAGGAGCAAGCACAAATTCAAGGTCAGATGTAGGAATGTGCACCTGGGGTGGGCAAACAAAGTAGATTACACCCAGATGAAGAATAATTCAACTGTAGGGACTGTCAGAGTCAGAGGCAGCCTGAGAGACCAAAATAAGTACAAATGCCATTTTATGTGTGAAAAGACTGAGGCCCAGAGAAGCAAGGCACCTGCCCGGGTTCCCCAGCTCTCCATTATTCTTGCAATGACCATGAGCACTTGGTGAGCATGGACGAGATTAGGTGTCAGGGATTTTGCTTGGTGATAAGAACGCAGAATGGAGTAGAACATTGTCCTTGCTTCCAAAAAGCTGACTGTCCACAGGGAGAGACAAAGGAAAAGCCATGATTACAGAACAATGCAGGGCTGATGTCCATGGGCTCCATGTGGGAGAAGGTTTGTTTTTTAAAAATCCTGCCTGCTGAGCTGTCCATCAGGGCCATATTGCAACCCTGTGTTTTAAAAGAAAGTGAAATCTTGCAATCTTATGTGCACTGAGAAAAGAAAAATCTTAAATGTGTCTTGCATTTGGGCAGATCCTAGCAGAGCGTTTGTACATCTGATTAACATAACACAATCTCAGGGCCTGGGGCTCCACCCCCAGCCCTAAGGGAGGTGGCCAGCTTTAAACCAGCCTCTGATTTCTAACACCTTGACCGGCACTAAATAAGATATATTCTGGCTGGAGCATTGGGAGAGCCAGACCCAGAGTGGAGTCTACTGCCGACATGCAAGGCCAGCCCTATGTCAAGCCCTATGCATAATAAGGTTAGAAAGGGTGTATAAATCGAATGGGATCCGAAGAGGCACTTTGAACCTGCTTGACAGAGAAAAGAGCACAGGCCTTGGTGTCACCGAAGCCCTCCCAGTCTCAGGTTGCTCATCTGTCCAGTGGGAATAATAAAAGAATAGTCTGCACCCATGGGAAGCTAACTGTGCATCAGCCATTTACTTGAGGGCTTTAGAGGAATGCCTTGTTTAGCCTGCACAACGATCCCATGAGTTAGAGATGATAATAACTCCATTTTACAGATGAAGAAACTGAGGCTTAGGAACCTCAAGTCACCGTGACCAAAGTAACACAACTAGCAAGGGAAAGGGATGGGATTCAACCCCAGGAAGCCTGCACACTTCATTCTCTGCTACACCATTTCTGAGGGGAACATGAGACTCTCCACACAGAGTCCCCTCTCCTGGTTCCTTCCCCCTTCCTTGTATCTGTCTCCTGGGATCCTGAACAGTAGCCCCTGCTCTCTAGCCTTCTGTGGCTGTCAATGTCTACTCCTGTCACCCTTCCTGCAACCCTCAGCGGCTGCCTCCAGAAAATCTGTTCTCCCAGGAACTCAGCCCTCCTTGGGTTCCACCACCCTCCTCAGGGCTCTTGCACCCCCACATCCCTTCAGCTCCCACATCCCAGTCCCCCCTTCCCTACATTCCCCTAGGAGACAGCAGAGTGTTATGGCTTCAGCTCAGCCTTCCTATGAGAGAGGAGAACAGAGAGGAGGGTCCTGGAAGGTTTCTTCCTTTGTTCCTGTCATTCTCTGGTCGACTCAACCAAGAGGACCACTGAAGAGCCAAAGCCAGCCCCAAACAGCTGACCTGCAGTGAACACTCCTCTCATCCCACCGCCATTTTATACACAAAGAACTGCATCTAATTTCCCAAGCCAGGAAGTGGCAGAGGCAGGATTCAGAGACTGTCTACTCCCAGCCCCTGCCTTCTCTACTTCAACACCAAAGGTAGTCAAAGGAGGGAACCTCGAGTGTCTCGCACCCCCAGACCATCAGCGAGGAGCTTGTTAAAATGCAGACTCTCAGACCCCTCCCAGACCTGCTAAACAGGAACCTGCGTTTTAACAAGAGCTCAGGGGATTTCAAAACCCATAGAAGTTTGGCAAGTCCAGGTCTGGGTCGGTGGTTCGCCCCCTGGGGATCTTTACAAAATGCAGGTGTCTGGATCCCACCCAGCGGGTCTGGGTGCCGGTCTGGGTGCAGTGTGGACATGGGGATTTTTTTTTACAGTTCCCCCAGGTGACTCCCCAGCAACCTCTGACAACCACTGGCAGGAGAAAGGGGATAGCCGAGGGCAGCAGGGGGATGGTAGCCACTCGCGACTTGACGGGAAGCGTCCCCAGGGAGCGCAGGAGGGTATGACCCGCTTCACGAAGGCCAAGATACATAGTGACATGGCAGCAGCGGTCCGAGTTGGACAGACACTGCTGCGGAAGGACTGGGGACAGGGGAGACCTCCCTCAGGACCCCTGCCTACTGAGAGACTGCAGGGTCCCCTCCGGCCGGGACAGGCCTGCGGAGATCGCGGGGCGTGGCCCGCCTGGCGCAGGCGCAGAGAGTAAGGCGGGCAGGCAGGCGGCCGGGGCTGACTCACCGCGGGGGCGGCCGGGGCGGCGGGGGCGCCCCGGCCCAGCCCGCGCCGGCCCTGCAGGTGCCGCGGCGCGGGGAGGGCGCGTTCCAGCGCCGCTTTGTTCCGTTCCAGCACCGCGCCGTCCCGGCCTGTGCGCTGAGTCACAGCTGAGAGCCGCGCGCGTGGCCGCATGGCCCCACCCGAGAGGATGCGGCCCTTTCCTGAAGCTGGCGCGTCCACGCCGTGGAAGGGACAAAGCCAGGGAAAGCCAGCTTTCATTCTACACGGCCCTTTAGGGAGGCGGGGAGGCAGGCCACCCTCACCCGGTGTGAGTCCAGAATGGTCACCCTCTTCCCCGCCCCTCCCTCCGCTCTTAGGCAGACAGCCAGCTGGTGAGCTGTCCCTGAGGATGCCACCCACAAGGGGATCACGACTTCAAAACACCCATCCAGCGACTTGAGGCAAAGCTCCATGACAGACCTGTAGCAGCGTGGGCCAGGAAGCTTCCTCTGCTGCTCCGTGCCCCCACACCTGCCCGGGGTGTGGGGGTACAGGATGAGATTCAGTAGAAATGGGTAGAGCCTTGCAGTCTGCATTTAATAAGTGCCTCCGGGTGTTTTTTAGGCAGATGGCTGGTACACGCCACTTCCAGAGTCGCTGATTTCCTGTGAATGTGTATGTGTTAACTGTATGTATATGAGTGCCACTGGATGAGCTTAAGTTGAGGCGTTTGTCCTAGTAGAGGTGGGAGACAAGCCAGGGTCACCAGGCTCCCAAGTGTGTGTTTAGAAGCACAGGCCAGTGGCACCCTAGAGCAATGCCCAAGGAGCTTCTAAACCCTTCCTTTACATGAATATTTTTGTGGTGTTGACTACCACTTGGACTAAGCAGTGCAGCTGACGCTTTTATGCCTTTTGATTTTATGGGGATGTTGTTAGGGTAGGCGTGTGGATTGGGGTATATTATAACTTAAGCCTATCAATCACTAACAGACATAAAGACCCAGAAGAGTCTGGTATGTCTAGATAGATGTCAGCTTGAATGGATTTTTATGTAATCTCTAGTTTAAAGGCTGCTAGTCTATCAAAAGAAGACAGAGAAAAAATTCACCGAAAATTAGGTTTAAGACAAATTTATCCCTTTGCTTGGCAAATGTCATCCTGTTAACAGCCCACAATGAAAAAAGTTAACAGAAAGTAAATTACATTTTCAACAATTCGTTGGAACTGTGGGCACAGATGTCTCTGGGGCAGATTGCCTTGGTCCAAATCTCAGTATTTTCTGCTCCCCAGCTTGTGTGACCTTGGGCAGGTTTGTAACCCGTGTGCCTCAGTTTTCCTATCTGAAAAATATAGGTGATCAGGGTCAGGTATTATATGAAGAGACCTTCAAGTGTTATTTTATATAATCCCCACTTGACAAAGAAGGAAACTGAGGCTGGGAAGGGCTAGGTACCAATGTTGGCCATCTCAGTTTGTCCAGGCCTGTCCTTCCCAGTCCTTGCTATTGAACACACCTCCACTCTTCTCATTGGCTGTCAGACGTTTTTGGGTTATTTGTTTGTTTGTTTTGGAGCCCTGTTCTTCCTCTGTGCCCAGTCGCTGGTGCTCAGACAGTCTTCTGACCTCAGTCTCACGAGTAGCTGAGATTACAGGTGTGTGTGCCGCCAGTATCAGGCCATGGTGACTAACATTTTGGGGGGCAGTGACTATGTATACCATAAACTAATGTAAATACTTTGCTTGAATTAATTTATTTAATTCATACTATCACCCCATGTGGTAGGAATTATTATTTTCATCTCTAGCTCTCAGGAGGAAATGGGAGCACAGAGATATTGAGAAACTTACCCAAGATCTCACTGCTGAGAAGGGACAGAACAAGAACTCGCACATAGTATTCTGGGTCCCAGGCCTTGGTACCTAATGCTGTGCTGTGCAGCTAATATTATATAATCACACATATCACAGAACAAAGGAGTTGGGCCCCCCACTATCCCGACCCATTGGAGCACTGAGGCTGGGATATTTCCTTCTCATCAATATCCTGCCCCTGGGAGCAAAGTCTGCCTTCTACTTATTTTGAGGGGCTTATAATTCTTCTGGCTCTTGAGAATTGGTCTTTATAAGGGACAGTTTGTCGGGGGGGGGGACTTTGGAAAGCCTTCAGTACAAATAAGTATCCAATCCATAGGTGACATACAGTCAGCCTTCAACAGATACACATTCAGAGCCAGGTATGTGGCTCCTCCCCCAGGGAATCAGTGATGCTCCCTGGGTGCAGGCAATGGTTTGCAAGCCTTGGCTAAGCTCCCACCCACAGGCTCAGCCTCCACAGTTGTCTGGTGTCTAGCTGGCAGTCTGGTGCTGGCCCCACTTGTGCAGTAACTCTTCTCATGCTACTTGTTCCTCCTTACCTCCTCTCTGTCACTTCTTCACTTCCATCCTTTATTCAGGTCTTTTGTCTTCTGTCTCTATCCTTCTCTGAAGAGGTCAAGCCCCAGACTGTTTTTTCCCCACTCCAACCTTCTAGATGACCATCTTTGCCTGTGAGGCTGTGTATCTGTGGCAACAGCAGTAGTAGTCATGGGGTGGGATTAAAGTCTCATTTTTGTCTCTTCTCTTTCTAGGTTATTGTTAGGGTGGAAATGCTAAACCATGTGTCCTTCAAGTCTTCTCTTTTGATTCTTGCTATGGACTGAATTGTGCCCTCCTTCTCCAAATCCCTACAATTCATATATATAAGCCCTAATTCCCAGTGTGAGGGTGTTTGGGAGGTGATTAGGGTTAGATGAGGTCATGAGGGTGGGGCCCTCATGATGGGATTAGTGCCCTTATAAGAAAAGATCAGAGATCTTTCCCTCTGTCCCTCTCTCCTCCTTCCCCCTACTCCCCACCCAGGCCATGTGAGAACACAGAACTCTCCTGAGGGGAGAGCCCTGGACTTTCTAGTCTCCATATCCTCCAGAAAATAAGTTCTTGTTTAAACCATCCAGTCTATGATATTTTGCTATGGAAAACCAAGTTCGGTAAGACAATTCTCAAAGGCCTGTTTTAAACACTTAAAAGCTCTGAACTTCTGGGTGGTTCCTATGGCTCAAAGGAGTAGAGCACCGGCCCCATATGCCAGAGGTGGCGGGTTCAAACCCAGCCCCTGTCAAAACTTGCGAAAAAAAAAACAAAAAACCCCCCCCCCCCAAAAAAAAAACCCCTGAACTTCTTGGGGCAGTGAGGATGCCTCTAACAGACTTGGGAAGAAGCCCAGCACAGAGTTAGGAGATAAGGTGGAAAGGGAAGAAGAGCACAAAGAATACCATTCGGGGGCAGGCAGGGTGAGCTTCTAACACATAGCAGGCACTATGCTAAGCTTACCCTTGTGGTTACACTAACTGTAGCCCCACAGATACCTAGTGCAGATGCAGGTGTTGTTCTGGCTGCTTGTTGGCCAACTGGCCCTGCAGGTAGCCCTTCATCCATGTTTCTCAAACTTACCTTCGTGGACAAAGAAGGAAGACCACTCCCCCCTTCCAACTCCACTAAAGAAGCCCCAGCACTCAGCAAGCTGGGAAGATGACTGCAGCCCAGAACAGACTGTCTCTCCTTCATGTAACTCTCCACACCCCGACCCGGGCTCAGAGAAGTCCCGGAGGTTGCATACTGCAGACACCAGGACTCACCTGCATCACAAAGCTTCTCCCTGCCTGTTCCCAGGGTCCATCAGTGCTGCCACACGTACTTTATTTAAGAAGGAGAAATCAGGGCAGTGCCTATGGCTCAAGGAGTAGGGCACCAGCCCTATATACCAAGGGTGGCGGGTTCAAGCCCAGCCCTGGCAAAAAAACTGCAAAAAAAATAAGACAGAGAGAAATCATTCACAGGTTTGAGACCAGCCCAAGCAAGAGCAAGACCTCATCTCTAAAAAATAGGCAGGTGTTGTGGCGGGTGCCTATAGTCCCAGCTACTTGAGAGGCTGAGGCAAAAGAATCGCTTGAGCCTGAGAGTTTGAGGTTGCTGTGCGATGTGATGCCATGGCACTCTACTGAGGGCCACAAAGTGAGACTCTGTTTGAGAAAAAAAAAAAAAAAGGAAGGAAGGAAGAAGAAATCAAAGGGCCTGGAAAATTCTCAAACTGACTACTCAACTTCTAGACCATCAGCATCCACTGCATTTGTTAGAAGCCCCTGTAGGTTACCAGGCCTGAGACAGCATTGCCCTCCATGGCTGCCCTTGGAATTGGCTGGGCAGCTGCATTAAGAATACTGGAACCTCGCCCCTCCTCTACCCTCTGAGTCCTCCCTTAATGGGCTCAGATTCAGCCTAGGCCTGGACTTTTCCAAGTGACTCTAACACCCAGCCAAGACTACACTCTGCTGCTCCCAGAGACCACATTCCTTTCCTGTATAAAATGGGACTAATGATACCTCCTAGGCAGGGTGGGTGTGAGGATGAGGATGAAGTGTGCATGTGTTGGAGGGTTGGAGGAGATACGTGGGAAGAGGGAAGAGGACTGCTCATCACTGGGCTGAGTAAGGCAGCTCCTGTCCTGTGCCACATGCTGGACAGGCTCCCTGCCAGGGGGACAGTGCCCCAACTGGTGGCTCACATCTGCCCAGCTCCTTACAGCTGCTGGAACCTTTTGCTTCAGGAGACCAAGGCTGGCGCACTGTGGCCTCAGCCAGTGTTTGTTAAATAAGCAAATGAAGATGCCCTTTGAGCTTCACAACAGCTCTGAGAAGCAAACTGAAAGAAGATTCTTACCCACCCTGATCCTATAGAAAGAGAGGGGATTTGGGGTCAAGTGCTGCCCCTCGCTGTGTGTTCCAGAGCAGGAGTACAACTTTCCAGTTTCTTTATTTGGAAAGCAAGACTTTCTATGATTCCTTGGCTAAAGATTTATTCTGAAGGTGCTGAGACAACAAATGGGGGAAACATTTCTATAAATTATTGTGTGACAAGGAAATTAAGGTTTAGAGAGGTTAAGTGACTTTGCCACACAGCCGGCAAATAATGAAGCCAGGACTTAAACTCAGGACCAGAGAATTCATGGGCTGAAAAAAACCCAACCCTCCAAAATAAATGCCTGGTTGTAGAGAGGGGATGTGGGTACTTAGAGAAGACATCCAGGGCTTTGTTAAAGATTTTTTGATAGGAGGAATAACGAGGTGAATAAGCAAAGTATTTGTTCATCTGCAGTGAGAATCTGAGAGGGAAGCTGGGGGAGGAGGCACCTCTGAGGCCTGCGGAGGGCTCCCCAGCTCCCAGAGACTGACCCAGGGGGGACTGGCCATGCCTGGCCGGGGATCCTGGGTATACAAGCCGCTGCCCTGGAGACACTTCCTGGAGCCACACCAGAGAAGGAAGGGACTGGCATCACCAGCCACGTGTCACCACCTGTGATTGCAGTAAGACTGAATGAAGGCCTTTTACTCCCTCCTGGCAAAACTGGCATTTTCTGGTCTTCTGGGGTGAGGTTCAGAGAGGTGAGGTAACCAGCCATTTCCCAGGGCCCCTCTATCCTGACACACCCTGGTGGTTCCCCTGGTGCATGACTGTACCCCTCCAGCCCCAGGACTCACGTGTCCCCCTCCCCCAGCTCACCAGTGAGCTCCAGGACAGGCTCCTTGCAGGGTGCCTGGCAGGCAAGCTGGCATTACCTAATTGCTAGCTGGCTTCTTTTGTCACTTCATTTTTCCAAGCTCTGAAAGTCTCCATCTCAGACAGACAAATGAGACTCCGTCCTTGTTCTGCTTGAGCTCCAGCAAAAGGAGGAGATCACAGGCTGCCGCCTCAATGGAGCAGCAGCCAGATCCAAAGGCACAAAGCTCTGGGGGCAGCGGATGTCTTTAGCGGACAACAAAGCCCAGGCCAGTGCCCTACTTACAGCTGTGACTTTTCTTATTGGGCTCTGCCTTCTGCTGCGAGGTGCCTGGGGTCAGCCTTGAGTGCTAAGGCTTGATCTTTCTCAGCCAGCCTCCCTGGGGAGAGGAGCCCTCATTAGAGCCAACCCCTTGCATCCTAAAAGCCTCTCCTACCTCACCCAGACAGATGTTTATGAGCTCAAGGAAGAAGAGCCTAGTCAAAGCAAAGCTATTGCTGCCCAGGCTCAGACAGGCCCTCATGCCCCGGGGCTGGAGATGACTCCCAAGGGCAGAGTGGGTGCAGGCTGCCCTTCTTTGCTCCAACCCCAGAAAAATCCCTGGAAAGGTGAGGGCAATCTGCCCTCACCCTGTCCTTGTCCTGGCTGGTAGGTGGGGTGAGCAGAGCAGCCCTGACTCCCTCACTGAACTCTGAGTGTCTCAAGGGCAGGAGTCATGCTCCATTGAACTTGGCATCTGCTGGCACATGTGAGCATTTACTGAGGCCAGGCACTGTTCTGAGTGGTTTAAGTATATTAATCTACTTAACCTTCACCTCAGCCCTAGAAGATGTTACTCCCATTTCTCGGATGGAGAAACTAACACAGAGAATGATTAAGTTCATAAAGCACAGAAATGGGCCATGAGAACTGCAGGCAGCACCCACCCCCCACCCCCCAGCCTCCAGCCTCCAGCCTCAGCCAGACCTCCCACAAGCTTTTCCCACTTGTGGCTTGCCCTCTTTTTGTGCCCCTGGACACACCTGCGCAGTGTCCCTGCCCTCCTCCTGTTCCCTCACCTTGTCTTCAGACGCACAACTGCTCCGCCCCACTCTTCTGTCCAGTCCTGGGGCTGCAGGTGTCCTTTTTCCTGTTTGAGGCCCCTCCCCTCACACTGACTCTCCAGTTCCACATACCCACCACCGGACTTACAATGTCACTAGCCCTTTCCTCCGCACTGGGCCTCGGACACACCCTGCTGGCTCTCCCACTCTATTTCCCTCTCCAGACAGACCTGTTGGAAGGATCATCTACACCAGCCTTTGTCAGCTTGCCCCAGGTCATTCTTGGTTGTGGGGCTGTTGTGTGCATTACAGGATGTTTGGTCGCACTCCTGGCCTCTTCCCACTAGAGGTGCTTCTCTGCTGGGAGGAATGCCAAAGGACTCTAGATGCCAGTGGTGACAATTGGGAGAACTCCCCTATAATGACAGTTGTTATAGCACCCACAATTGTGATAGTTGTTGACAACCCTCAGTTGTGACAACCAACCAAAAATATCCCATGGGGGACAAAATCTCACACCATGGAGAACCACTGCTCTACACCTATTCCACTTCCTTATCTACCTTCATTCCTCGAGTCGCTTGTATTTTTTTCTTTTTTTATTTAATTTTTAACTAAATCATAACTGTATACATTTAGGGGGCACAATATGGTGATTTCATATACGATGTGGAATGCTTAAATCAAACTGATTACCCATCACCTCACTTACTTATTTTTTGTGGTAAGACATTTACAGTTTACTCTTGGTTAGTTTGAAATATGCTCTTGCATTGTGCACATTAGGTAAGATCCCACCAAATGCCCTCCCTCCTCCCACCAAACACCTCCACTCTTCCTCCTCTTCCCTCTCGAATCTCTTGTAATTCAGTTTCTGTTCCTCCCCCAGTCTCCTGGAACTGCTTTAGGAAACGCTCCCTACACCCTATATTGTTATAACATTTATGTTCATGTCACTAAGCCACACTATTTACCACCCCTCCTTCTGGAAGCGCTCAGTTCTAAGCGCTTTGGATACAAGCCCTGTTAGTGGCTCTCTTGATTGCCAGACTTTCTCCTACCTTCTTCTGTCAGTGGAAGGATCAGTTTGAGAGAATAGAGAACGAAATGCCGGTCTCTTTCCCAGTCTCCTTATAGTAGGACAGGGTAATGGAATCTGAGAGAAAGTCTTCCTGGAAGAGCTTCCGAGAAAGATTTACTTTCCTAATAAAGGGGAACGAGAGACACAAGGAGAAAACACATTATAGGTGAAAATGTGATATTTGGAGCTGCTGCAGCCATCTTGCAAACAAGAGAAAAAAGTCCAAGTGAAGCCTGCCTTTTTAAATCACTGAACCAACCCTGCAATTACATACTTTTAGAGGTCTTCTAAGAGAATAAATGTTCCTGTTATTAACAGTTAAAGCAATTTTAGTCAGTTATTCCATTACTTGCAGTCAAAATATCCTGACTGATGCAGCTCCTGAGACTCTATTCTGTCCTCATTTTCTTTTCACCTCTCTAGTTGATCCTTCACCATCTCTTTCTAGGTCCTCTCCACCCCCTGACAAGTTGATGTCTCTAAGGCTCACTGTTCTTGCTCACATCCACTGCCATTGTTTGTGTTCATCACCTCTTAGATGCTGGTGACTCACAAATCTGAATCTAGTACTTTTTCTCTTTCTCTGAGACCCTTTAATCCAGCTGCCTGCTCACACATATCCACTTTACTGCTTCTTTGCTGCCTCAGCCCAGTATTGGGGTTTCTCAGGGCTTATTCCTGGGCCCTTTGCCTGTTTCTAGCTACTGTTTTCCTCCTGGGGGGTCTCTTCCATCCGTGTAGCTTTATTTTTTTATTTTTTATTTTTTTTAGAGACAGAGTCTCACTTTGTTGCCCTCAGTAGAATGCTGTAGCATCACAGCTCACAGCAACCTCCAGCTCTTGGGCTTAGGCAATTCTCTTGCTTCAGTCTCCCAAGTAGCTGGGACTATAGGTGCCCACCACAGTGCCTGGCTATTTTTTTGTTGCAGTTTGGCCAGGACCGGGTTTGAACCCACCACCTCCGGTATATGGGGCCGGTGCCCTACCCACTGAGCCACAGGTGCCACCCCATTCATGTAGCTTTAAATGCCATTTATATGTTGAAGTCTCAAGTTTATATCTAGATCTCAGAGCTCTTCATCAAGATATAAACATGAAAATGCAGCTGCCTTTTTGCTGTCTTCACTGTCGTGTTCCCCAGAGCTGTCCTACATGCCTGAGGCCCAGCTAACTCACCTCCCAATGCTTCCAATAAGTACTTCCTTTGAGCATCACATCAGTACTCAAAAAGATCTGAATTTTGGAGCATTATAAATTTTGGATTTTCAGGTTGAGAGTATTCAATATACAGAAAACAAAAAAATTACATAAGTTGTTTTTGTTTGTTTGTTTGTTTGAGACAGAGCCTCAAGCTATCACCCTGGGTAGAGTGCTGTGGTGTCACAGCTCACAGCAACCTCCAACTCCTGGGCTTTTGCCTCAGCCTCCCGAGTAGCTGGGACTGCAGGTGCCCACCACAATGCCTGGCTGTTTTTTGGGTGTAGTGGTCATTGTTTGGCAGGCCCAGACTGGATTCAAAACTGCCAGCTCTGGTGTATGTGGCTGGCACCTTACCTGCTTGAGCTACAGGCGCCACCCCATAAGTCGTTTTTATAACAGCCTGTAGCTTAGGGCCCTGCATAACCCATAATTTGGTACTAGCAAGGTTTGTCTTGTCTGCCTCTGCAGGACTTGGGGGTCGCTAACACAGATTTTTATTTGGGTATAAGCAGGGTAGGGACTGCTTCTGAATACCCACAGTGCTGTCTCAGCATCAGCTGGGGCTGACTGCCAGTTGGTAAAAGTGGGCTAACCTAAGCAGTGGAAACACCACCTCTGCTCGGCTCTCTACTGCCCAGAGAGACTTAGACCACACTACACCTGTGGAGGGGATGATACAGTCACATAAAGAGGCTCTGGAACAGGGATGACTCCAGGTTCAAACCCCAACCCTGTCACTTGAGAGGCATGTGACCAGGACTGGATAACCATAGAGCCTCAGTGTCCGCATCTGTAAAATGGATCAGTGTTAGGATAAGGACTATGTCTATCAAGTGCCAGGTGCTTGGTGGTTATTAGAGGACACCATTCCCCAGCCTCTAGCCTTCCTGCCTGGCTTATAAGTAGGTCTTTCTGCACTTTGTGACGCAAGGGAGGAGGAGCCTGTGCTCCCCACTCCTCACTCACCGCTCGCCAAATGCATGGGGTGACTTGATAGTAGATGAATTTGCACATCCTGGTTCAGTCCCTTGTTTTAGACAACCTTGCTCTTGGGATCAGCTGTCCAGGTTGCTCAGTCCCCACAAGGGGAGGAAGGCCAACCATTTGGGGTAGTTCACTTAGAGGGTGAAGAATTAGGAAGCCTCTTGTGGCCCTGCATGTAAGCTCTCAGTCTGGAAGGATCTTTTCTGTGGCCTTCACCACCAGGTAGTGGCTTTTAGAGGGGTAGGTTCATGTAGCAGATGAGAGTTTGAACAAGGTGAATGTTCAGGGTCCTTCTGGTCCTAAGAATCCTCGATTTTTTCTTTTTTTTTTTTTAAGAGATCAGGTCTCACTCTATTGACCAGGCTGGTCTTGAATTCCTGACTTCAAGTGATCCTCTCACCTCAGCCTCCTGAGCAGCTGAGACTATAGGCCCAAGCCACTGGCCCAGTGAGAATCCCAGCTCTAGGTATGTGAGATGTGAGATCACGAGGAGTGAGTCTGGCTCACCATGCTAATGTCTCGGGAGCTAGAAACCACTCCTCACTCCTTTGCAAAGGAGCAAGAGGGAACCTAGAAAGGACCAGGACAAAATGGGGCCCTGGACACGCAGCAGGGCTCTATGGAAGGGGGAGCTAATTCAGGCAGCATGCTTAGCATCTGCCTGACACAGAGAAGTGCTTAACATGTGTTGGCTATGGTACTGACGAGGTCCGGAGGGGGAAGCTTTTATTAGAAAGAATACAGGATTTTAAGTAGAAAGTAGAAATCTGGCCAGAGCATTTCCTGTTGCCAGGGCCCTCAGTGGCTTTCAATGGTCTTAGGAGCAAAGGGAGGTCTACTACAGCGCAAAAGCCCATACAGCCAGCCCGTGAGCTCCTGGGATCCACACTCACTCTCACTCCCTCGCACCAGTCACAGGCCTTACTTCAGTTCTTCCAAGTTCTTCCTGTCCCAGGACCTTTGCGCACACTATTATTCCCTCTGCTCCTCCTCCCTTCACCTAGTCAGGGCGTAATCGGCCTTCATATACAGGTCATGGTTCACCTCCTCAGAAAGCGGCCTCTGACTTTTCCTGGTTCCCTCTCACCCATTTCTGCAGAACCCAGGGGAGAGCTGTCCAGTCAGCACCCTGCTGTCAGGATCCACAGCTCAGCGGGTAGAGACACCCAGGGAGAGGTGGCCCTGGGAGGAGGGAAGCCTTACAGTCTCCTGACTGTTCCCGCCACCTCCCAGTCTCCTCGGTGTGCCTCTGTGTTGTCTCTTGGAACCCAGGCTCCTCGGCCCCAGGTCTTCCTTCACAGGGCAGGTGTCAGCAAGAGAGCTGGTGAGCACAAGTCCACGGCCACATGGCGTCCCAGCAGGGCTGGGCAGAGGCAGCTCCAGCCAAAGCACAGCCCCCTTCCCTGAGAGGAAACAAGGGTGGCTTTTTAAGCCCAATGACTGCACAGGTGGTAGGTGTCAGCAAGAGTGATTGCCCAGCGTCCACATGTGTGTGGGATTTAGGCCCCACAAAGCAGGCGCCAGGGCCTGAGCTGCAAGCCTTTCTGGCTTGTCTGTGCCTGTTGTGCCCAGAGAAATGGTTCAGCTTGCCAGTCGGGCTGAGAAGCAGCTGTAGGGTTCTCCTGAGGGCAGAGGCCAGTGTGAAGTGACGTGGCCCCTGGAAAATACTTCAGAAACAGCATATGGACCGGTTGCAGTGGCTCACGCCTAGAACCCTAGCACTACTCTGGGCGGCAAAGCCTGGTAGATTGCTTGAGCTCAGGAGTATGAGACCAGCCTGAGCAAGAATGAGACCCTGTCTCTACTAAAAATAGGAAAATGAGGGAGGCCTTGTTGTGGCAGGCACCTGTAGTCCCAGCTACTCAGTAGGCTGAGGCAGGAGGACTGCTTGAATCCAGAAGTCTGAGGTTGCTGTGAGCTAGGCTGATGCCACAGCACTCTGGCCTGGACAACAGAGCAAGACTCTGTTTAAAAAAAAAAAAAAAAAAGACAGTATATGAAGGGGCTAAATTGCTGTCACCAGTGAGGGGAAAAAGGCCTGCATGGGAGAGGACTGGGGAGAGTATAGAGAAATGACCCAGGGTGACGCTGTTTGTGTGGTAATTTGCAGAATCCATTAGCCAGGGGGCTTGAATAACCCTAATCTTTTCTCCACTTGGAAGATTAGGCACAAAATGAGTGTTGTCTCCAAGTGATAACAATAATTATTAATAATAGCAATTAACAGTAATTACCTGTCAAGTATTGTACTAAGCACTTTCCATGCCTATGATGGTTAATTTTTTGTGTCAGCCTGACTGAGCTGCAGGATGCCCAGATAAGTGGCCAAGCATCATTCTGGTTGTGGCTGCGAGGGGGTTTCTGGATGAGAGTCACATTTGAGTCTCCGGACTGAGCACAAGAGATCATCTCCCTAACATGGGTGGCCTCTCCAATCAGCTGAAGGCTGAATGGAACAAAAGCCTGGCCCTTCCTCCAGTGAGGAAGCTTAACTGCCTTGAGCTGGGACATGGTCTTTTTTGGCCTTTGGACCAGAGCTATTGGTTCTGTTTCTCTGCAAAGCCCTAATGCAATGCCTGATTTCACTTAGTTCTCACTACAAGGCTGTGAACGAGGGACTATTGTTTTGTGTTCATTTTATAGATAAAGAAACTGAGGTTCAAAAACACTAGCTTTGCCCAAGGTCACACACAGCCTGGAGTGACAAAGCCAGAAACAAACTTGAGTCACCTGACTTTTGAGCACACATGCCTACCACGTGCAAAGCGACTTGTCCAAGGGCAACTTTGTAAGACGTGGTTAACGCGGCAGCCAAGTCCCATTAGCCATCTCAACTCTGGCTGCATGTTACTACCATGAAGGGGTCATTTCTTTCTTTCTTTCTTTCTTTCTTTCTTTCTTTCTTTCTTTCTTTCTTTCCTTCCTTCTTTCCTTCTTTCCTTTCTTTCTTTTTCTTTCCTTTCTTTCTTTCTTTTCTTTCTTTCTTTTCTTTCTTCTCTCCCTTCCTTCCTTTCTTTCTCTCTCTCTGTCTTTCCCTCCCTCCCTCTCCCTCTCTGTCTCTCCCTCTCTCTTTCTTTCTTGTTATTATCTGTTCTTTAGCAATCTTGCATTCTCGTCACAGAATGAAGTCACATCTTTGCTCCGACTTGAACCAACTGATGTAACCTTCCAGAGATTTGCTTGGCCAAGAATTTCTATATCAGGGGATCTTGTTTTTCTCTGTTAAATAACTTGGGCCCTGACAGATTACAAGGAAGTTCTTACTCAGAGCTGAGCGCTGAAAACCGATGATAGGGAGCCATGGAAATTCCCTTTCCTTGCCTAAAATAACTGGAACTGGGGCACGAGGGTATGTGCTTTGTCCGGGCTTGAAACAATATCCTTTCCAAGTGAATTTTGTATGGAAATATTTACCAATACGTGGTGGTAGTTCTCACTGGCAGGCTAGAAAAAAGTCATTCTGTGTCCTGTAGCTAAAAGGGCCATTGTGGGTGTCATCGTTACAGTGGTTGGTAACATGAGCCCTGGGGGAGAGAAATTTGAGCATGTGGGTATAGTAATATCAGACTTACTGGCTCCTCCCTGCCCCTCATCCCATTTGATTTCTTTACAATCAAGAGAATCTAATTCTGGAGACAGAGGAGCTCCCGAGCCCTTGATTAGCTTTACTGCAGGTATGTTCGTGACAGCCTTCTTCGGAACACTCCCCAGCAGGTCCTGAGGAAATGATAGAAGGAAATACTCAAATCCTCGCACCAGGGCAGAGTTCAGAGCAGCTACTCAGACGAATGTCTGTGAGTTCAAATTCCACTGCAGTTTTTAAGCCCATGCCTTGAGCTAGGTCAGAAGGTTCATAATTAGAAGTAAGGCAGGTGTCTAGACTGTGCCAGCTCAGAATCTAAAGATGTGGGGATTTTGTTTGGAGGAAAGCTTAACACTGAAATGTTATTCCCAGGATGGTAGACTATTGTCAAATAGATGGTGCAAGATCTTGCGAAGTGCCTCACTCTGTTTTTCTTTTTTTATTCTTTTTTTAAAAATGTAAGGCTATTAGGAAAAGGGGGGCAGGAATACATGTGGAAAGCCATAAATATGTGTTTTTTAATGATAAGCTATAATCTATTAGCCAGGGGGGTGTATAAATATGTATTTTTTTTAAACGCCAAGAAATTCTGTTGATGCTGGTCATTTAGCCAGTATTAAGATATTCTCAAGGCCTGAAGTCTGCTGCCGTGATTTATTACAATCCAGGGCCCATGGCAGGGGAAGTTTCCTTCTAAAGGAAGAGGAAGCAGAGGGTAGAGGTCATTTTGATTTCCCGAAGGTTTCGTCCCACTGGGAGCTTGAGCTGGGAGGGGGTGTCTTGGGAAAGGAGAGCCCTCTTGCTCCTCAGGATATAAGCACAGCTTACAAATTCATATATTTTTTTCTTATACCGTCATATGGCACCTAAATGCAAGCCAACTATGGTATCTCCTATTCAGAGAAGTAGCTACCTCTGTACCCCAAAGTAGCTCTTAGGGGAGTGTCTAAAGAGACCTGGGGAGAATCATGGCAGTGTGGTCCTGGTGGACAGCTGGGGTTGGGTGTGTGCTCCAGGTATAGCCTGGAGATTCTTGCCTGGGATGTGATGTGAGTGTGTGTGTGTGCACCTGTGTTTTTTTTTGAGTCATCAGCCGTGAAGATCACCTAGGCTGCATGCTACCGATGATGACTTTGACAGTCACAAGGAAAGAGCCCACCTGGAAGCAATCTGACACCCAGGAAGGGGGAGCCAAGATGTGAAGAATGACTGGAAAGATCACCTATATGGTCTGTCTAACAAGGGTACAAGTGAACTTATCTAGAACTAGAGTATAAATGTTTTAACACAATAACTAAGTAAATGACATAAAGTCGATATTGGCCAGCTTGATGAAAGTATTTCAAATTGTATGTGAAAGCACTACACTGTACCCCATGTTTGCATTAATGTATACAGCTATCATTTAATAAAATAAATAAATAAATAAATAAAAAGAATGCCGTACTCCTGATAAGCCCTATTTGTCACCCGCATCGAGCTGTGCCTGGAGTCAGTGGTCAAGTTGGCTGCTTTAATTACATAAGGGGATAAATCCCTTTTTATTTATTTATTTTTTTTGAGACGGAGCCTCAAGCTATCCCCCTGGGTAGAGTGCCATGGCATCACAGCTCACAGCAACCTCCAACTCCTGGGCTCAAGCGAGTCTCCTGCCTCTGCCTCCCAAGTAGCTGGGACCACAGGCGCCCGCC
>CAUYQV010113801.1:0-13955 GCA_963574575.1 Galagoides demidoff | reverse complement strand
CCCGGGCGCGGCCAAGCGACCCCCCCCCCCGGCCCCCGCCCCCCCGCCCGCCCCGCGCCCCCCCGCCCCCCCCCCCCCCCCCCCCCCCCCCCCCCCCCCACGGTTTTTAATGTGTACATGATATTACATCCCAAGGCCATTTTAAATTTATTTAACCAATCTCTCTTGGTGATTGCTTCCAGAGATTTGCTTTATAAATAGTTCTTTAGTGACTAGGAAACACCTCTGTGCACATCTCTGACAAATTCACTAGGATGTATCCTTTAGCTGGAATATCTGAACTACCAAAGGGCAGGTAATCTCAACACTCTGGCGGCAAGTTGCCAATGCCCTCTCCATAAAGGTCATACCAGTTGGAAGAGCCTCGTCTGAGAGATATGGCAAATACTTATGCAAAGGAGATGACATTTTGTAGAAACGGCAGTAGCAGCTGAATCCCACTTGTTGAATATCTGCAGAGGCAAAACACAGCACTAAGCACTTTATACATGTTATTTCACTCAATTCTCACAACAAGAGAGATTCAGATCTCCATTTTGCCCATAGAAAATCAGGGCTCAGGCACTTGCCCATGGATTGTCTCCCAGATACTGAGTGCCACAGTCAGGGCTGAAACTCAGGCCTGTCTGATCCCAAATCCTATACCCTTCAATTAAGATTTTCCAAAGAAAACCACTTTTTTAGGTGCCATGCACCGCAGTTAGGGTTTCAGAGTAGACTTAGAACCACTGAAATGATCACTAGGTTCTGAAATGCAAATATAACTGTCATACAGAAAAAAGAAAAGAATCAACCATTTAGCAGGACACCTCAAAACAACAACAATAAATTTTTGGAAACAGATTCCTGCTTCATACCTGCCAGTCCTGCCTTAAGAGTATGGCACCAGCTCGGCGCCTGTGGCTCAATCGGCTAAGGCGCCAGCCATGTACACCTAAGGTGGCGGGTTCGAATCCCCAGCCCGGGCCCACCAAACAATAATGGCTGCAACCAAAAAAAAAAATGGCCGGGCGTTGTGGCGGGCACCTGTGGTCCCAGCTACTTGGAAGGCTGAGGCAGGAGACTCGCTTGAGCCCAGGAATTGGAGGTTGCTATGAGCTGTGATGCCATGGCACTCTACCCAGGGGGATAGCTTGAAGCTCCGTCTCAAAAAAAAAAAAAAAAAAGAAAAGAGTATGGCACCAGGGGAGTACAGTCACACCTTGTGTGTTAAAGGCAAATCCTCGACAGGGTGAGCCCCACAACCACAGAGGCAGCTGGACACACTACAGGCCACTGAACACCCAGACTTTACTAGACCCCAGACGGATATTCGAAACCAACCAATAGGCTGTCACTCCACTGTTTAGGGACAAGGGAGTCTTGGAGAGCCTGGGCCAGGGGATAGGGAGAATGGGGGCAGTTATCCTTGCCTCTCAGAGTCGCGTGGGCCGAGTGGGAGCCAGCCTGGCCCAGCAGAAGTATAACACAAGCCACATCATGTGAGCCTCCACAGGGAACCCCAGCACCTGGCAGTGGTGAAGTTACTACTAGAAAATGTCTAACAAGTAGAAAGAAACAGGTGAAATGAATTTTAGCATGTTTTATTGACTCCATTATGTCCAAAACATTATCATTCTACCATGTAATTAATAAAAAAATTACTAAGACATTTTAATAACTGAGAGATTTCACATTGTTTTTTTTTTTTTTTTGAGACAGAGTCTCATTATGTCGCCCTCAGTAGAGTACTGTGGCATCACAGCTCATAGCAACCTCAAACTCTTGGGCTTAAATCCCTAAAGGGATTTGTGCCCTTAAAAAAGAGACCCTTGGCTCGGCGCCTGTGGCTCAATCGGCTAAGGCGCCAGCCATGTACACCTAAGGTGGCGGGTTCGAATCCCCAGCCTGGGCCCGCCAAACAACAATGATGGCTGCAACCAAAAAATGGCCGGGCGCTTGTGGTCCCAGCTACCTGGGAGGCGGAGGCAGGAGACTCGCTTGAGCCCAGGAGTTGGAGGTTGCTATGAGCTGTGATGCCATGGCACTCTACCCAGGGGGATAGCTTGAGGCTCTGTCTCAAAAAAATAAATAAATAAATAAATAAAAATAAAAATAAAAAAGAGACCCTGGGGCGGTGCCTGTGGCTCAGTGGGTAGGACACCTGCCCTATATATATTGAGGGTGGCAGGTTAGAACCCAGCACCGGCCAAACTGCAACAAAAAATAGCCGGGTGTTGTGGTGTTGTGGCAGGTGCCTGTAGTTCCAGCTCCTTGGTAGGCTGAGGCAAGAGAATAGCCTAAACCCAGGAGTTGGAAGTTGCTGTGAGCAGTGATGCCACAGCACTCTACTGAGGGTGATGAAGTGAAACTCCATCTCTAAAAAAAAAAAGAGAGAGAGTCCCTGAGAGCTCCCTCACCCCTCCTCCACTAAGGGCACATCTATGGAGCAGGGAGCAGGCCTTCACCAACACCAATTCTGCCAGTACCTTGGTCTTGGACTCCCTGGCCCCCAGAAAAATGAGAAATAAATTTCTATTGTTTATAGGCCACCTGGTCAAGGGCATTATGTTATAGCAACCAGAACAGAGTCGGATGATTATTATTTAGCTCCAAGTTCAGAAGCTTCTGGGCAGTCCTGGTTCCACACCGTGGCTCACCTGGTACTAGAGCAGCTCGGTAAACTTGGCTTCCCAAGCCTGCCTCCACCTCTAATCCTGCCTCCTCTAGTCATGGGTTTCCTGTGGCTTTCCCAGGCCCACTGTGCTCTTTACTGGCCCTGAGTATAAAGGCTGAAGTTCCTCCCCAAGGTGGAAGTTTTGAGAAAGGCCATAAACGCAAGTTCTCTTATCAGGTTGAAAATGGCTGGTACAGTCACCAGGCTGGGACTCCCACTGCCAAAACAGCACAGACAGAAGGGACCACTGGGAAGGCCTGCCTCAGTTAGCCAGAGGACAGCTACCCAAACCGTTATCCCCTGCCCAGGAGGCGAGGACCCCTTTTCTTCCTCCGCCTTGAGGCCATAAATCTTTGCTCTTCACCTACACCTTCCCTGGCCCTTGCTTCGCTGACCTCTGCATGCTCAGATTCTCCCTGCCAGGCCCCGTGGACTCCAGGCTTATGCTTCTAGTCCTGGATGGGAGGCCACCTCCAGGCAGCCTGCCAGGCTCCCAAGCCCCCGCTCCTCTCCCTGGCCAGTTCTCCTAACACCTGGTGGCTTTGCTTATTCAGGGCCTCACCCACTACTTTCACCTATGATGAGTGGACACAGTGCTAAGGTCCCCATGGAAGGGACAAGGAGTAGCAGACTGGCAATTACAAGAAGGTGGTAAGGGGGGCAGCAGTGCCCTCTGATGGAGCCAGCTCATGGGTCAGTGAGAGCCCACAGAGTGGAACCGGCGAGGGGGCTTATACCGGGGAAAGCAGTGCACGTGGCCCGGGGCTTGTGTTCCTCCCAGACAGCACGTTGTGAAACCCTCGCTAGCACAACGTGGCAGGGGTGGCATGGCAGGGGACTCTGAGGCCAGCCTGGTGTGGACACTCCCTAAAAACAGACCCGGAGGCAAGGATTTGAGAGCAATCAGGTTACTTGGAAGGTGATGGAGAGAAGTAGTACCTTTCCCCCTACAGGAACAAAGTCCCAAGGCATGGCTGACACTCTCATAACAAAAGACAGATTGGGAAGAGAAAAGCATAAACACGCGATTAATGTAAGCTTTAAAAGTGAAGACCCATTGCAGCGGGTGCCTGTGGTCCCAGCTACTTGGGAGGCTGAAGCAAGAGAATCACCTTAGCCCAGGAGTTGGAGGTTGCTGTGATCTGTGATGCCATGGCACTCTACCCAGGGTGACAAAGTGAGACTCTTGTCAGAAAGAAAGAGAGAAAGAGAGAGAGAGGAAGGAAGGAAGGAAGAGTACCACCATGCCCAGTTAATTTTTATTTATTTCTTTGTGGAGAGGAAGTCTCATTGTATTGCTCAGGCTGGTCTTGAACTCCTCACCTCAAGCAATCCTCCCACTTTGGCCTCTCAGAATGCTAGAATCACCAGCATGAGTCACCAAGAACAGCCAGTGCAGTGTATTTTTAAGGACAGTCATGGAAAAGTATGATTGGAAAAGGGGGTAGATCCAATGGTGATAAACACACAGGCTCTGTGTGTTCAGATTCTCCTGTGCACCCCTGTGTTAATGGGTATTAATGAGGATGACCTACTTCAACGGAGAGAGTCTGTGGTATTATCAATTTCTTTTCGGCCTAAAATACTCAGGGGCCTTATTTTGGGGTAGTGTGTTCTTTTTTTTTTTTTTTTTTGAGACAGAGCCTCAAGCTGTCCCCCTGGGGAGAGTGCCATGGCATCACAGCTGACAGCAACCTCTAACTCCTGGGCTCAAGCGAGTCTACTGTCTCAGCCTCCCAAGTAGCTGGGACCACAGGTGCCCAGCACAACGCCTGGCTATTCCTTGGTTGCAGCCGCCATTGTTTGGTGGGCCCGGGCTTCGAACCCGCCACCTTAGGTATATGTGGCCGGCGCCCTAGCCACTTGAGCCACAGGTGCCGAGCCGGGGTAGTGTGTTCTGAGCTCTATCAGGGATCACCCTTATTGAAGGGTGTGTGAGGAAGCCATATGTGGGCAGCCAGAGCCCCACCCTGCTGGGGGTGGCAGGCAGCATAGGACAACCTGTGGCATGAACCCACCAACCCTTCACTCTTCAGTTGGGCTTTGACTTCTTGGCACTTCCAGCAGCCTCTGCCCTTGGACCCAGCTTGCTCCTGCCTTGGGGAAAACTCCCCACCTAGGCCCAACTGCCAGTGTGTATGTGGGAGGGGGACCTCAGTGTCTGTTACAGGGAGCCCACCCAAACTGAAGGCTCAGCTGCCCCCACCAAGTTGTGAATTCCCTGTGGGCAGAGACTTGCTGTTCTGCTCACTAGAAACCCTTGACACCCTTTCAGGAAAACCATGAGGTTGTCAGGGTTCAGAAATGCTACCCCAAAATACGGCACCTCGCCATTTGAGAAAACAGCAAAACCTAAAAAAGGTCACTTGCTGAACCTCTCCTTCCCCTCTCCCCACGTCAGACCCTCATGTGACAAGTGTCCTGTCCTATAAACAGAGGAAAGAAATGTCACACAGGGACACCAGGAAGAATCTGAGCACGCAGCCTTGCTAAGTTCCCCTAGTTTTTTGCAATTAGGGCAGACCTTTTGTCCTCCAGTCATATTTCCGCTCAACTGTCCGTAAAAGTACCAGCTCGCCCTCAGTCTCCAGGTCTTCATTATCTGTAGTTCCCATGTCACGTACAACTCATATGGAATAAATGTGCTCTGCTCTCCTCTACTTAATCTGTCTTTGGTTATATCGGGGTGTCAGCCATGAGCTTAGTGATGGGTGAGGAGAAGATCACTTTTTCTCCCCTAGAAGATCAAAACTATTTTTACAACAGTACTAAGACATTAGTGTTTTGCCCTCTCATTCTCTCGTGAGCGGACAGTAGAATTTTCCAGAGGCTACAGAACATGTAATATAGCAATAGATTGAATGCAAAAGCTAATCTCGGAGTCTAGCTGCTTTCTATTAAGCCAGCCATTAAAAAGATTTATAAAAAATGCATTAAAAACACTAATTTCCTCCTAGTTTTTTGTCTGTTTGTTTGTTTTGGAAGATGGAATTATTTTTCTTAAAAATATATATTTTTTGGCTCGGGACCTGTGGCTCAAGTGGCTAAGGTGCCAGCCACATACACCCAAGGTAGCGAGTTCAAATCCAGCCCAGGCCTGCCAAACAACAATGACGGCTACAACCAAAAAATATAGCTGGGCGTTGTGGCAGGCGCCTGTGGTCCCAGCTACTCGGGAGGCTGAGGCAGGAGACTCGCTGGAGCCCAGGAGTTGGAGGTTGCTGTGAGCTGTGATGCCACAGCACTCTACCCAGGGGGACAACTTGAGTCTCCTGTCTCAAAAAAAAATTTTTTTTTGTTTTGTTTTTTTTGCAGTTTTTGGCTGGAGGCTGGGTTTGAACCCACCATCTCCGGCATACATATGGGGCCAGTGCCCTACTCCTTTGAGCCACAGGCGCTGCCCCATTTCTTGAAAGTTTTTGTTATATATATAACATATTTAGATTGTTATTTTTTATTTAACATATATTATTTTAAATTTTTCTTAATTTTCATTTCTAACACAGTAGACTTCCATAGTATTAGGGCTTAAAAAGCAACACCCCAAAGTATGACACTACAGCATACTAAGTACTTTGAACTAAAAAAGATCGGAAGGCCTCGGTAGCAGTTCAGAGGCAAAGTCTCTCTGACCTTTGCCTACCCTCATTTCTCCTGCAACCAGGTCATAGAAACTATTTAATAGAACTCTTTTCCCCCCAAAGCAGGCCATAAATCCCAGAGAGGTCACTCTCTGACCTTCCTCCCCTGAAAGTAGGACATAAGACCCTCATTCCAAAAGGGTCCTACCCCACAACTGGGGGAAAAGGAGAATGTCACGCTGAGAGGCCAAAGAAGAATCTGAACAAACAAGCCTTGCCAAGTCCCCCCCATCTGTTACCATTAGATCATACCCCTGAGTTTTGAGGTCTTCATTTCTAAAGGTTCCCATGTCACAAAAGGGTTATACTGAATAAATTAATCATGCTTTTCTCTCTCTCTCTCTCTCTCTCTTTTTTTTTTTTTTTTTTTGCAGTTTTTGGCCAGGGTTGGGTTTGCCACCTCTGGCATATGGGGCCGGCGCCCTACTCCTTTGAGCCACAGGCACTGCCCATGCTTTTCTCTTGTTAATATCTTTTGTTTGGGGGTATTGGCAGTAGACTTTGCAAATAGGTGAAGAAAAGGTATTACAGCTTTTCACCCCTACAGAAGGCCAGGTGCCTCAACTCCATGAGGAAATCAAGGTCTCAAGAATTAAGTTGCACAAAGGTCACAACATCAGGAAGGAACAGAACTGGGATGTGAACACAAGCAACCAGATTCTGGGCCCTGAGCTTTCAACCCTCCAGTTCCTTTATATCCTCCTCTGGGCTTCAAAGTTCAGCCTTCCTCCCAGCTGTCATGTCCTCTTCTGTAGCTGCAGATAAAACTTTGTATTTCTTAGTGAGCAAGCTCGGGGGCGAGGAGTCTTAGCATTACTTGCACTCTAGTGTTCCTCAAACTGGAGGCTTTAGACCTGCGCATGCTCACTAATCTCTATGAGCATCTGCCTTCTGCAGAGTTTCCATGCTGCCAGGTTCCTGGGCCCCCAGAGAACCCTGGACTCACCTTCACCGGAGGTTTCCCCAGCTGGACATCAGCTCCTCTTAGCACACCATAGGCTCCCCTGGAAAGCAGCCCTACAATGACCAGGACTTGACTCCCCAAATTGCCAGTTATAGCACCTCCTTTCTCCCCAGGGGGAGGGCCAATCCCCAGAAGTTAGCTGCTCCCATCATCAGGAATGGTGTCACTCTAGTGACACCTGGGGCAGTGGCTCCATAGCTCCCCCATCCCTCTTCACTCAGGCCTGTCCATTGCAGCGCAACAGATACCACCGTGCACCCATGCTGTGACTCTTGCTAGATGACACAAAGGTCCTGAACAACATCAAGGCACATGATTTCCACTGAAGGACCCGCCATAAACACATAATGGAACACTGAATGGAAGCAGATGCAGGGCCTCCAATTAGAAGAACAAAAAGAGAGATTAGTTCTCTCTTGCAGGTATTAGATCCTGGTATCCTCATCTGCAAATTGGGGACATGAATCTCAAAGAGCCACCAAAGAAGAAAATGAGAGTGTGGATGGGAAGGCACCTGTCAGAATGCTTGCATGCAGACATTAGTCGGATCAGGATATATGCCTGTCAGAAAGTTCCTGTCATAGCCATACAAACTCTCCCTTTTGGTTATGATGGGGTTTTAATCTAGTGTGGTCTATGAACCTGTTTAGATTACTTGCTGGACCCACCCAGAATGTCATAGGGATAAATCCTCAGTTATCTTTTCCTCTTTTAAACCTACTCTGTCAGAATCTCTGGGGACAGAGCCCTAGTCTCTGCTTCTTCAACAAACTCCCTAAACCAGTGGTTCTCAACCTTCCTAATGCCTCATGTTGTGGTGCAACAAAAATAATTTTATGGTTGGAGGTCACCATTACATGAGGAACTGTATTAAAGGATCGCAGCATCAGGAAGGTTGAGAACCACTGCCCTAAATAATGATTGGGTGTAGCAACAACATTTGAGAACCACTGGTGAGGTGTCTAAAATACTCTCTGGAAGGTTTAGAGAAACATGGGTTCAAATCCCAGGTCTGTCACTGAGTTGAGATTTCAAGGCCTCTGTTTTCTGGTTTGGTTTGGGTGGAGATAATAACCCCCATTTTGTATGTATGTGTGAAGAGTAAAGGCCTGTAAATTCCTTAAGACTTAGGCCAACTTAAAATAAGTGCTTAGCAAATGTTAGCCACTGCTTTTCCCTTGCGGCTGGCTGCTCCTGCAGTCCCTGCTTAACACAGAGCCAGGGCCCCCAGCAGGGCCTGTTGGGAAGGTTAGGTTTTGCTTTTTGGTCCTCTCCCATTTAAAACGCTGTAATGGCGCATTTGGCCACTGGATGGCAGCCTCCGCCAGCTCATTCTGACGAACCGACTAAAAAGCAGCATTTTCCAGCCGCATGTGTGCGCAAGGTGGAAGGAGGGCTTGACAGGGGCGGACTGCACGCTGGGCTAGCTGCTTCACTAGTATTTCAGTGGCATAACCCTACTCCAGGTAGGTAACGAGCATGGCGCGCACCCCGCATCCAGGCAACCCTTAGTGAATAAATATAACCCGTAACATAACAAGTTATATACAAAATGCAACCTATAAAATATACCTAGAAATAGATGTTTTCCTTAAAGAACCCTCTTTTCTCACGGCCTGAAATCATAAAATGAGAATTTTGTTCCTAAACCTGGGGTCTCCCATAGGTGCCCAGGTCTCCACCCTCACTGGCCCAAGTGCCTGCACCCCAGGACCGCCCCTTCCTTCCGTGAGCACACGGGAAGCTCCTTACCCTCCCATCCCGCCGGCGGGGCTACACATGAGGGACGGGGAGGCAGCTCCTCCCTAGCCCCTTGGAACCTCCTCCTCATCGCGGCAGCAGAGATCATTCTATGCTGGTGAGGACCAGGCTCCCTGTCCAGATGGGGACTCCCAGGTGAAGCCGCACCCCCAGCAGGTTCTGAGCGAGGTCTGTGTCTTAGTTTGGGTTACCTCCAAAACATCTTCTAGGTAATTCCAGCGCCAGTGGTCTGCGTAGGAGGCGCAGGGGACGCAAATGAGGACAAGGTACAGGGAAAGACAGGCAGCCACCCAGGCCACGCTAGGAGCTCAGCCGGGCGGGCAGATGCTGATGCGCGCCCCCACGGCAGGAGCTGGGGTCCTCACTCATCTACCCCGCTCGGTGGCCTGGGATCTGGGGAGAAGCCCCCAGGCTCAGAGGTGGAAGTTTGCTGGAGCAAAACGGAAAGGTGGGGAGGTGAGTGGGGGAGGGACTGCAGCCTCTGCAGTCCTCTGAGGACTCTGAAGACCGCCACCGTTCGCCCAGACGGCGGTGCCCCTTCATCTGAGCGTGGATCCACCCTTTCCTCCCTCCGGTGGACGTCTGCCATGCCGGCACCAGCCCCTAGAGAAGACCTCTCCTGTGAGTTTTGGGGGCAGGCAAAGTCAGCCTCTGTTGCTTGCAATATAGAGGGCTGAAACCCCCCCACACACACACACAGAATCCAGGTGGCTGGGGTGGGGCTGCATCCCCCACTCCAGGGTGGGCACACCACTTGGGCCAGACGTGGGACAATGGGCAAACGCGGGCTGGGGCTGCCATGTTGCACAACTCCAGCAGAGGACGCCCCTTTTTCGAGAGCTTCCTATGGCAGACTTGGCACTTGCACGGTGAGGATGCTGGAGGCACTGGCAGCCACTTTGTCACCTCAGAGGGAGAGGCCTTTGAGAATGGAGCTCAGTCAAAGAATCCAGGTCCTGCTGACATCATGGGAAGCCCCTGCCTCAGCCATCTGTGAAGCCATGACCTCTGGACATTTGAACCAGTAGCTTTACCAGCAGAGGGTGGGGTTTGTGTCTCTTGTACTCAGAAGGCTACTAATCAGTGCACAACCTAATAGTTACTGACGGCTCGGCCCCTGTGGCTCAAGCAGCTAAGGCGCCAGCCACATACACCCAAGGTGGCGGGTTCGAATCCCCAGACCGGCCTGCCAAACAACAATGATGGCTGCAACAAAAAAATGGCCGGGCATTGTGGTGGGTGCCTGTGGTCCCAGCAACTTGGGAGGCGGAGGCAGGAGACTCTCTTGAGCCCAGGAGTTGGAGGTTGCTATGAGCTGTGATGCCATGGCACTCTAGCCAGGGGGATAGCTTGAGACTCTGTCTCAAAAAAAAAAAATTCTTTAGCTCTAAGATTTCTGCTTGTCTTTTTATGGTATTTCTCTTTCTTGAATTTCACATTCAAATCATGACTTTCCCTCCCTCATTTTATTGAGTTTTCTATCTGTATTTTTTCATTTCTTACTGTATTTCCTTAAGATTATTATTTTGAATTGCTTATTCTGGCATTTCATATATTTCCTTATGATTGGGGCTTGCTACTGTAGAATTATTATGTTCTTTGGGGAGTTTTGTGCTTCTGTGCTTTTTCATGTTTAGTGTGTTCATATGTTGATTATTGCACATTTAGTGAAATAATCTCTTCTTCCATTTGTATAGAGTAGATATCAAAGGAAAACACTAATTCCTATAGATAGGTCTTGAGTTGTCAGTTGGGTGGACAGTATTAGCTTTAGTTCTAGGTGAATATGGTAGTTTAGTCTCCATGTAGTTTCTTTAGCTGTATTCCCTTATGCTAGTCATAATACAAATGTCTCAGAGGCCTAGGCTGCAAGAATCTGTGGTGGTAGTCACTTGACTTTGCTTGAGGTGAATACACAGGCTATTTCTTGGGCTGAGGATGTGTGCATACCCACAGTATATCAACCAACTTGGTGGTTGTCTGGCTCACTGAGGTTGGGGCCCATGGCTGTAACTCTGGTTGGGGGCACAGGTGCACAGCCTCTCAGGTGTTCCAGGAACATGCTCATATATGGGGCCTGTCACTCTGGTTTTTCACTCTAGGCGTGGGTATATAGCCACTCAGCCAGACTGGGGTATGTCTGCTGGACTGTTACTCTTAACAGGGATGCAAGTGTACATCTCTTTGGCTAGCCCAGGGGCATGTCTGCCTTCTTTGGCTAGCCCAGGGGCATGTCTGCCTGGGTGTAAAACACTAGGCTGTTTCTCAGCCTGAAGACCAGGGGTCCTCAAACTTTTTAAACAAGGGGCCAGTTTACTGTCCCTCAGACTGTTGGACGGCTGGACTATGGGCCCCAGGATGAGTCGGATGCTAAGCAGGACAGGCAGTGGTGGCAAAAACACCTAGCAGGCTGGATAAATGTCCTAGGCAGGCTGCATGTGGCCCCCGGGCTTTAGTTTGAGGACGCCTGCATCTAGACACAGTCATTCAACTGTTCGGCTGGCCTGGAAACTTTAGTTCCTTGGCTTGAGAGCCTCTCCTCCTAGGACAATTTACTGACTCAAATTTTACTGACTCAGAAAGACAAAGTTCCAGGAGAAAAATCTTACTTTAAAAGAGACCATTGGTTAGGCACTTCCCAAATGTTGCCCTTTTCGGTTTCTCCTGCCCTTACAAACTTTTTGTTCTGATAGGCAGGTAGAAAGACAACATAACAGGTACACAAAAATGAGATATAGCTGGTAACCACGAGTAGTAAGAAGGAAAATGAAGGCAGAGAAAGGATGAGATAGTATCTGCAAGCAGGCTAAGACTGAATCTATACGTTATTTTTTTTAAAGATTAAATCTATAAATTAAAAAAAAATTTAAACATATATCTGATCACAACAAGGTTCTTCTCTTTCCCTCTCTTCTCCAGTGCAGTGTGTGGAATGTATGCCCTCAAAGCCATTGCTAAATGAAACCGAATTAGCAACAACTACAGGCTGAATTTTTATCCAGATATCTCCAATATCCTCTCTCACAGGACTCTAAAAAGAGCCACAACAACCCACTTGAAGTAGGGCATTCCTTCATACTACATCATGTATGGAACTGAGACATCACTTAACTTGGTGCTCTAAAGAAAGTTGGCTTCTCGAGTAAGATGGAAGATGAGGAGGTTGCTGAGAGCTGGGAGGAAGCAGCAGACAGAGGGGTTGGAGCAAAGTGATCCAGTGTGGAACTTTAAAACAAGAAGTCATTTGAGAAAAGCCTTGAAAAGCTCTTAAAAGGAAATAGACAGACGGTTGGAAAAAAAACTGAAGATCACACAAAAGGAGAGGAAATCCAAATCTCCTCCCAAAGTGCCCATTGTGATTCAGGACAATAGCCTTCCCTCGGGACCCCCTCCACAGATCCGCATCCTCAAGAGGCCCACCAGCAACGGTGTGGTCAGCAGCCCCGACTCCACCAGCAGGCCAGCCCTTCCAATCAAGTCCCTAGCACAGCGGGAGGCTGAGTGCGCCGAGGCTGGAAGCGGATCCTGGGCAGCACCAGCCCCAGGGAGGAGCAGGAGAAACCCATCCTTGACAGGCCAACCAGGATCTCCCAACCCAAAGACAGCAGGCAGCCCAATAATGTGATCAGACAGCCTTTGGGTCCTGATGGGTCACAAGGCTTCAAACAGCGCAGATAAATGGAGGCAAGAAAGGATGCTGCCGCTGCCAGACAGCTGGACTTGAGCAGAGGGAACGACCTGACTTACTTGCACTGTGATCCCCCTTGCTCCGCCCACTGTGACCTTGAACCCCATGCACTGTGACCTCCCTCCTTCCCCCCCTTCCCACTGTGATTGGCATGTCAACAAGGGCTGTCCCAAGTCAATGGAAAGGGAAAGGGTGGGGGTTAGTGGAGGGTTGGGGGGACCCACCAAGGACTCAAGAGTAGAGAGTCAAGCAGTGCCACTTGGCCACTTGGGGGTAAAGCTAGTGCCAGCAATAACCGTTTATCATGCTCCTTAATTTGGGATTTCAAAACACAAATGAGAACTCCTGCCTACCCACCCCCAAGTGCATATCTTCATCACTTAAAAAGTAAGTTCCATTTGAAAAAAAAAAAAAAAGAAAGAAAGTTGGCTTCTATTACCATATGAGGTAGGTATAATCTCAGAATGTTGTATATATCCTAAGATATATTTATTGATCTAATCCGTACATTATAAATAGGTGATCAGGAAGGATGGTTTTAATGATGACTTCTTAACAGGACTTACTAGGCCATATAAGATCTGATCCTGATTTTCTCTTTATCCATACTTCTCGCCATTTCTTTTTTTTTAGAGACAGATTCTCACTTTGTCACCCTCCATAGAGTGTTATGGCGTCATAGCTCACAGCAACCTCCAGCTTTTAGGCTTAGGCGATTCTCTTGCCTCAACCTCTCAAGTAGCTGGGACCACAGATGCCCACCACAACACCCGGCTATTTTTTTGTTGCAGTTTGACTGGGGCCGGGTTTGAACCCACCACCCTTGGTATATGGGGCCAACTTCTTGCCTTTTCCTTGTCAATCTGTCAGTTCAAACAGTTACCCAAACCTACACGATCCAGTTCATCCCAGGGCTTTCTCACATGTTCCACTTGCCTGGAACGTTCATTCTTCTTGGGTAGGGTGACCAGACGTCTCATTTTTGGTGGGGCAGTCCCGCTTTTGAACGATTTGTCCTGCGTCCTGTGGCATTTTTAAAAAGTCTGATTTTTGGAAAGAATGCGGGGGGTGGGGGGAAGAGCAGGAAGGGAATATTCGGTTTTCGGCTGCCATGTGGCTATTTCGCCAGAATATGAGTTTTATATGATTTTTGTTAATTTTATAATGTTAAACTGTAATAATAACAAATAATTGTTGAGAAGTGATTATCGAGAACTGCTTATCAAAGTTTGCATTGTTGTCAGG
>CAUYQV010113797.1:0-14205 GCA_963574575.1 Galagoides demidoff | reverse complement strand
GGAGGCAGTGTTTAAAACCATAAATTATACCAGGCACCTCGGTATTAGGGTGGGACCAGGGGACGTGGGTCTGAATATCAGCTTTACAAGGCTGTGACCTTAGACAAATTCTTTCACATATCTGAGCATCCATTTCTTCTGTATAATAAGGATAAAATGATACAAACGATTTCACAAAATTACAGGGCCTTTAAAAATGAGATGACATAGCGAAGCATTTGGGCTGCGGTGGGTGTGGAATCAGTGCTGTGGGCAAAGATATTAAAAAAGTGCCAAGTGAGTGCCATAGACAGAAAATATCAAGAATAGAGAAAAGAGCAGTTTGACCTGAAGTCTGGGAGGCCTTGTGGTCCATCTGGCCTTGGGGATGCGGCTGAGGGAGAGGGGTGGAAAGAGAGCCGCTAATGATGTAGCTGCAGTTATGAGCCTGGTGGACTGAGAAGGGAGGCGGGAGTGGGTTCTGCTGTCGTGTAGACACATCAGGTGGGGCGACTGCTGAAAGGTGCTGGGCTGCGTGTTTGCATTTGTGGGTGTTACTCAAATGAGGCCCCTGTTCCAGGGACAGGCAGGAATGAAGTCCTCAGCCCTCCCTGAGCAGAGCGATTGGTTGGTTTAAATGTTGAAAAGGGGTTGTTTAAATGTTAAAAAAAAAGGAAAAAGAAAAAGAACTCTCTCTTGGTCCTTGGAGGTGTCTCTACCTGCACAGGGTTCCTCACCACCGGGATGGGAAATGAAGGGGAGGTTTTTTACCCCTCGAGATCTGCCTTTTCTTCAGCGTGGGTGGAGGGGACCCAAACATTTCTGTTGGTAGTTTCTACCCACCGTCATCTTCTTCCCTGGGTTTCTTTCTCTTTCTCCATGTTCTTCTTACTAAGGACTGTTACTTGCTTGAGAAGAGAAACAGAATTCAAAATTGTATTTTGAAAAATGGACTCAAGTCCTGTCACCCAAGAATTGTATTTGTTTGTCATTTCTTTTCTGTCTTAAACCCCTTTGCTATCTCCATACACAGAGTGGACATAGCCTGCCAGCAACCCTATCTGTTGGGTTTTGCAGGTTATGACTAGTGTGCTATTTTTGGTTAAGGTTTTGCCCAACCTGCCTTTTCTCTTTCTCTCTCTCTGGTTCTCTGATATCCACGTCTTTCTACACAGACATACACATTGAACATTTTTTGCTGAACCATTTGAGTTATTAATAGTTGTAAGAGATCATGACGCTTTCGTCCTACATATTTCAACACGCCTCTCTCAAGCACCGATGTTCTGCCACATAACCTGTGATACTGTTATCACCAAGAAATCATATCGGATCTATAGATAATATTTGAATACGTATTCCGATCTCACCGGTTATTCTAATACATAGTCTAATTATTTTTTTTGTAGCCCCTTACCCAAACCAACAGCAGTCAACAGTTACTCTTTCCATTTTTCTCTCTCGTTTCCTTTAATCCAGGAAACTCACTCCATCCTTGCTTTGGTTTTGCCATTCATAGCACTGATCTCTTGGAAGGTACCTTTGTCTTGTAGAATGTAGCACAGTCTGGATTCGTCATTATGATTAGATACAGATGAAGTGTGTTTGGCACTAATGCCAGGGGGCGGCTGTATAGGTACGTGCCATTCGATTGCTGTGTAACTAACCATGCCAAGCATCACTGGAAGGAAGCGGCCTGCGGAGCCTGGAGCCCGTCATGTAAGGATACTTCTAGTAAATGGCTCGTATTCTGTGGGGTGGTAGCTGAAGCCTGAGAGTATCCTGTTCTACAACAGCCTTTATCCTAATGGTTTTGGCATCCACCGAATGATCATTAACTGAATCAGCTATTTCCTTGTGATTGCAAAGTGAGGTTTTCTTCTGCTGTTTTTTTGATGTTTGTTAGCTGGCATCCTTTATATAGAAGAGATTCCCTTTATCCTTTCTATCATGAATATCCATGGGTTTATGGTTTCTTTTTTTATTCACTGTGTTATCATTTGTCAACATCATTTTTTTTTTTTAAGACAGAGTCTCTTGTCCCCTCGATAGAGCGCTGTCCTGTCACAGCTCACAGCAACCTCAAACTCTTGGGCTTAAGCGATTCTCTTGCCTTAGCCTCCCATGTAGCTGGGACTACAGGCACCCGCCACAATGTCTGGCTATTTGTTGTTGTTGTAGTTGTCATTGCTTTAGCTGGCCCACGGCCGGTTCGAACCTTCCAGCCTGGGTGTATGTGGCCGGTGCTCTACCCACTGAGCTACAGGCGTCACCATAATCATTCTTTTTTGTTGCTCAGCCCACCCCATGTTTCACTAGTGGGAGCCCCTTCATAGCCCCTGCTATGCCCTTTTGTCGTTAATATTAATATCTGAGCACTCTCTTGCTTTCTTGGCATAGTAAGATGTTCTCGACTTACCTAGTTACTTTCTTTGACCCAAACCTACTATTTGCCTTGAACCTATTTCTCTAATGAATCAAGATCTGGGTACTAGGGCTTTTCCTTAAAAGTGCACATATTTTATAAAAAGTTAAAAGTCATTAGTCATTTAAATCCCTCTCCTCCCAAGATTAATCCCATGCTGGCATTGCCAGTTTAGATGTTGGAAGGTAAGAACCGGAGGATGCCCTCCAGAGGGAAGGTCTTTGAGCTTTTGACCAGAGATGGCAGATGAATACAAAAAGGAAAATGAGATGGTGCTAAAAACCAATTTAGATTACATTGGAATTCTGCCCCAGGACTGAGTAGAGTGCCTGAGAAAATGCTTATGGCTTGTTTTCCAGGTAGACTCTGAAAATTGGTTGCTTTTTTTTATATCTGGTAATGGCAAGGGAATGTATTCCCCTGAGCTATACATATGCTAATTTTTAAAGCAATTTAAGAAATGTAGTTTCCATACTGAGTTCCTAAGTGCTCTGTGTTTTCAGAGTCAGTGTGAGGTCTGTATCCTTGGGTGCCACTGTGTCTTTTAAACATGAAAATTCGTAGTTTTTTATTTTGAATACTTACAATTAGATACAATGTTTGGTTGTCAATTATTAAATGTGCATATGTGCAGCATTTTAGGCAGTGATGTGTGAGACGTAGAAACCAAGAATTTCACAATTATTTTCCAGAGTAATCGGCGCGCATTTGATAGAATGATTGAGTCTCTGAGGAGGATCTCGAATGAAAACTAAGTGATTTTTCTGGAGTTCAGTATGATCTTTTTTCTATATCATAGCATGATTAAAATGTTTATTTTGCCTTTACTGTTCATTAAAATAAAACATGAAGCCAGTAATTTGGTTGGAAGTCTTTGAAAATGCTTAAAAATACAAAAGCAAATTTGAAACATAAGGGTTTTGTTTTTGTTTTTCATTTATGTCAGCGTTTTTTGAAAAACAAATAAAACGAAATTGAAAAACACAAAAAAGACTGCTTACTGTATCTGTGCCTTGCATAGATGGTTATTCTTCGGATGTGTATAGTGAATGTTAAAGATGCTTTATAATGTTATGAAACAAACCACCCACTCATACACACATCACCACTGACTTTGCATCCTCAGCACATTCTTGAGAACGGAGTCATTAAATAAAGTAACTGCCCTGTATCACGGACTTATTGGCTGTGCAGGTAAGCTAAGAAAGCTGAACAGAAACTGAAAAGGGACACAGCATTTAAATGTGCTGCTATCTCAGCACAGGGGAGTGAACTCCAGTGTATAGTGGCCGAGTTGTCCCACATTGGCCCTTGATCCTTAAATACCCTCTACATTCATTTCTTATGTAATGTCAGTGTGTGGGATTAAACTAATGATTAAAGAGTCATTATTTTTGGCAAATGGATTACTTTCAAAGTCAAGTTTTGTTAAATGGCCTAAATGCCCACCAACCCAGGAATGACTTAACAAGCTATGGTGTATGTATACCATGGAATACTATTCAGCCACTAAAATAGATGGAGACTTTACATCTTGTGTATTAACCTGGATGGAAGTGGAACACATTCTTAGTAAAGCATCCCAAGAATGGAGAAGCAAGTGTCCAATGTATTCAATTCTGATATGAGGACAACTGATGCTAGTGCATGATGGGAGGTGGGGGAAGGGGAGAGCAGAGAGAGGGAAGGAGGGAGGTGGGGTGGATCACAGTGTGTGACATACCTTTTGGTGATGGGGCACAATTAAAAGAACTTTCCCTAACAAATAGAATCAGTGTAATCTGCTTCTTTGTACCCTCGATGAGTCCCCAACAATAATAATAATAAAAAAAAAGTCAAGTTTTGTTGTTGGGAGAATTTTAATGTAGCCAAGTTCTTTTGGAGGTTATAAAGATCAGCCTTTTTTTGCTTACTTTCTATTTAAAACTCTTTGGCTTAGAAGTTCATCCCCCTGCCTGAATCCATCCCTCCTTGTATTTGTTTAATCTTGATCTTGTTTGAAAGGAGCTTTATATAGAACACAATTTCCTTATTCAGAATGAAATTTCTTTCAGACATTAAGACAGCTTGAATACAGTTATATAATTAAAAATCTTTCATCTGGATTTTACTAAATCCATGACTGTTTTTGCCATGTAAAGAAAATTATATTTTGGCCTCTCTGATGGGTTTAAATCCTTTAAACATGCTAGTATTTATCCTTGAATTATGAGATAGAAAGTACTTTTCAGAAATTTGACCGCGTGAGTGGACCTATCGGGACTTGTGGTTGTTGAGACTTCTGTTGTTCCTTGTTCCTAGGCCTTTGTTCTACTGGCTGGATTCACATATGAAATTAAAGTGAGGGTAAAAAAAGAATTTTCCCACTAAGTGCAAAATGTAAAGAAAGTAAAAATTACTGTTTTAATTCTCCTGTCTGTAATTAGGAGCTTTTGAAATGTTGGCATTTTTTCTTGATCTTTTTTCTACATGTGGATACTTTTAAACAAAACTGGGATGATACTGATCATGGTGCTTTATAGTCTGATTGGGAACATTGACCCATCTTATTAAATATTCTACAGATGTTTAAAAAACTATCCATTGTGGCTTGGTGCTCATAGCACAGTGGTTACAGCGCTAGCCACATACACTGAAGTTGGCAGGTTCGAACCTGGTCCAGGCTAGCTAACCAACAATAACAACAACAACAAAAAAAAATAGCTGGGCATTGTGGCGAGCGGCTGTAGTCCCAGCTACTTGAGAGACTGAGGCAAGATAATCACTTGAGCCCAGGAGTTTGAGGTTTCTATGAGCTGTGATGCCACCATACTCTACCCAAGGGTGACATAGTGAGGCTGTATTTAAAAACAAAAAACCAAAAAAACAGAACAACTATCCATTGTTGGGTATTTATGTTTTCAGAATTATTTGCAATGATGTTACGTATAATAAACTTATTTGTATATCTTCATGCATGTCTTAAACTTTTTTAAAAGAAAATTCAGAGTCTGTTTTGAACTTTTTAGTTTTAAGGAAGGAAAAGTTTTCATTCACTTTATCTTTTCCAGCAATAAGGTTGAGCTCTATTGGTTGCAAGAATCAATCTTCATAACACTATCACCTTGGTTTGTCCAAAATGGTGCAGTAACACCTCAATTTATCTAATGCTAGCCCTGGCATGGTGGCTCACGCCTGTAATCCTAGCACTCTGGGATGTCATAGCAGGGGGATCCTTTGAGCTCGGAGCTCAAGACCAGCCTAAGCAAGAGTGAGAACCTATCTCTATTAAAAATTGGGAAAGTTAGCCAGGTGTTGTGCCTGATTGGTACCTGTACTCCCAGTTACATGGGAGGCTGAGGCAGGAGGATCGCTGGAGCCCAGAAGTTTGAGGTTGCTGTGAGCTGGGCTGTTGCCATGGTGTTCTAGCCTGGGCAACAGAATGAGACTCTGTCTCAAAAATTATTTAACACCATTAGGGAAATTCTCATAAATAATATTTCACATACTTGAAAGTGACCCTTAAGTGTCTGTACTTGGTAATGGTAAATATTGTGAATGAAAATCTTTTTAAAATTGTATTAATTGTATGTATTATATCACCATACTCTTAAACATAATGACAAAACATGAAAACCTCAGTCTAACCCCTTCTGACTAAATCACAAGCATTCTTATATACTTCAGCTTGGTACAGCCAGTTCTGCTAAAATTTAATGTATTTATTCCTACAAACCACCATATTTTGGCAGATCATGTAGAAAACCCACAGTGCTTACGAGAAAAATGGGACTGAGGACACAATACTCAAGAAACTATCAGTGACACCTTAAGAAGAGATGAGGACAGAATAAAAATAATAGCATAATTTTTTAAAACATGCTATAAATAGTTAAAAATAGATAAATAGTACAGTAACTATCACACTTTACCTTGAAAAAAATCTTGACATTTGCTTTGGAAGGGCTGCTACTTACGTTACTGGGACGAGGTGCAAGATGGGTGACCTGAAAGCTGGCAGACTCAGGACCCTGGATGGGGACGGGGGTGGCTCATAGCACCCTGGAGGACACCAAGGTAGCTGCTTCCTATTGGGGGCATGGACCATGTGTGCCCTGGGCAGCTGGGTTCAGCCTGGGTGCAGTCTTCTGCAATTACCTAGTTCTCACAATGAAATTATGTGTAAACAAACACAGAATTCAAGTTACATTCAAATTGTTCTCTTGGAATAAACACGAGTGTTTTAGCAGAATTGAATGTACTATGTGATATACAGTGATGTCCAGGAAGATTTAGAAAGCATTTACAAACTGAAATACAGAATACGGGGCGGCGCCTGTGGCTCAGTGAGTAGGGTGCTGGTCCCATATTTGTTGGGTTCTGTCTGCTTTCTAGTTAGGACGCCTTGCTGTAATGGTGCCTTTCTTAGTGGACTGATTTCTTAGTGTCTTGTGGGTTATAAATGAGCTTATCGTGTTTCTTAGAATTACATCTAAGATAAAGTCTGTAATGGGAGAAGATGAGGGGTGGGGTCGTTAGGTCACAACATTAGATTATAGATTTCCTGTGGGATCTGTCTCGCCTACTTAAGCTATTTTATCTTATTAATGAGTTATTACCTGTATATCCATTGGCAAGATTGTTGGTGAAGTCATTTATGTTTTAAGTGAGATTATTAATCATGCAGAATTTTCAGATTTTGTGTTTTATTAGAAAAAAATGAACACCCTCTTATTCCCCCCTGCAGAAGTGAAGTGTGTATAAATCAATACATTTGAGGAATGTTTAAAAATGGTTGATAATTCTCTTTAAAAATTGTTATGGTTTGCTTCTGTTTATAACCACTTTGGGCTTATGAGATGGGCTCATCGTAGAAAGGGGAGCTGGCAAGTGTGATTTTGGAAGACCTTCCTCCCAAGTCACAGTATGCTTAGAACTCAGCATCTTTAAAGCTCGTTTTTGTGACTCCCCGAGAAGGACGTTTTTAACAGGAGTGGTTGCCAGCAAGCCTTGCTAGTTCCTGCTTTAGGAACTTTAATACGAAGACAGATCAAGATGCCATCTAGATTTGGAAGGCCTGGTTGGTATAATATGAAAACAAGAAAGAGAACTCTTTATTATAATTATGCAGAGACTCTGAATAAGCACTGGGGTATTGGGATTTTTAATTTATAATCTGAATTTTAAATTTCTGTCTTTATACAATTTCTAGATCCATTTGGAGTGCCTGACCTCCTTGGGTGATCACTGTTCATTAACAGGCTTCGTGGGGGAAGGGAGCTTGCCTTCTGAGCTTTGTACCAAAGACCTGGGAAAAGTAAGTAATTTACAGCTTGCTTTAAAATAAATCTGTTATACTGCGTCTCTCAGAACGTGAGCAGTAAGCCCTTGGCTTTTCTATGGACTTTTATTTCTGGCTTAATTTTTTTTAATGCTTTTATGAATTTCTAATTTGCAGAGGACTCAGGAGACCTCTTGGTAAAAAAATAAAAAATTCCAAGGGATGAGGGTGCCATTTCTTTGGGTTTTATAAGCTGAGTCCTCAAGGCATCTTGCTCCTGCTCAGACTGATCTTGAACTCCTGAGCTCAGCTGAGGCGGTGGCTCAGCTGCTTTGGCCTCCCAGAGTGCTAGGAATACAGGTGTGAGCCCCTGTGCCTGGTCATGTAGCATTTCTTTAAAATTCAGTACGGTCTCTAGTGTAATATTTTTCTTCCATTATACCAAAATATTCCCTTTTGGGATACACTGTGGCACTGTTGTAAACGTTATGTTTCCATTTTGTAGAGGTAAGGCATCTGTAGAACTTTACAATAATAAGCTAAAGATACCCACTGTTACTGCATAAACGGTGACAGAAAGATCTCTGCTTCCTAAAACTGATGTCAGCTAGTATTTATACTCACAGAAGGATGTTCACAATTTACCCTAAAGTTTATAATAAAAGGAGAAGGTGGTTGTAATGCAGAAGTGTGCTGCATATAGTCTAGTCCTGAAGAACTAATTATATGGAGTTAACATGAGGGGACGGAGGAGGACGTTTCCTGAAACTTACTGAAGTCATAAGAAGACTTTCCTGACAGTACCTTGAACACTAAGGAATTTTTAAATGTCTTGGTGATTTCTGTTCAGGAAGGCAAACACAGTTTTAGAGAAAATTCAGAACTCCAAACAACCTCTGTACTTCTTTTTAATCTCTGTCCTCTACTTTCATTGTTTTTTTAAACCACATACATGTTTTCAAAGTCCTTGCTTCATGCATTGTATTTAATTATTTGAGATAGATTTCTGGAAACTTGATTCTATAATGGTGACAAAAGGTAAATGTACCTTCACGAAATTAGCCAGGGATTATTACAAAAGAAGTAAAAAAAATCCTGCTGTCATTTTATTCTTTATAATACATATAGCATAGCAGCGGTTCTCAACCTGTGGGTCGCGACCGCTTTGTGACAATGAAAATACATCGCAGCATTGGGAAGGTTGAGAACCACTGTTAAGTATAGGCTTATTTTTATGTTGCTCCTAAAAAAGTAGTGTATGCTCCAGACTGCTTGGTGACTTTTCCACCCAGCAATAAATAATGAGTGTCTATGCTAATACATAGTTATGCACAGCCTCATTTTTAGTGAAAGAGTAATAATAGGATCTTAGCCTTTTGTTTAATTTTAGGCCATCCTGGCTTTCAGTTAGAAAGGAGTATAAATATGTAAAATACTTGGTGAGGGATTTTTTATTGGCAAGAATAGAAAAGGATTTGCAATGTCTATAACCAGACACAGTTTGAATGGGAAGCTTGTGAGTCTATGTACGTGTTCAAAATAGTGTCACTTGTTGACAGGTTCTAAAGCTTTGGTCCCTTTGTTATATTAAAAGAATGCAAGTGACATATTCTTCCTGTCTACCTGTCTTAATCAGTACCTAAAGGAGGATCCTACCTATAAACTTCTTCCAAAGAAACTCTAAATATATCAGTTGAAGTGATTAATATAGAAGGAACATTTGATAGACTTTGGAATTTAATTTATTTATGGAGAAACTACAATCGAGATTAATTAGAGATGCAAAATACTTGGTAGATTTTTGTGTACTTTCCCAATTTTTAGTTCATTTATTAAGCCAACATTTATTGAGCAACTACATTTTGCTGGGTACTTTTAGGAGCTCGTGATTCAAATTTGAATGAAATATGTCCTTGTTTTGAGAGAATTTGAGTTTCAAATTCATATTCGAATAGTATTTATTAAGCAAGTATCATGTGACAAGCAGTAGACTAGATGATCTTTGATGAGGTGCTCAGCAAGTCAAATTTAGTAATAATATTTGTTAAGCCATATCCTCAAATCATTCAGGAATGCAATTTTCTAATCTTAAGTGTTTTTCTCTTACAATATTTTCTTAAACTTTTGGCACCTGCTACTGCTTGTCAAGTAAAATTAGCAAATGGAAAAAAAGAAGTTAATAGACAAATAAACACTTAATGGATAGACTTAGGGCATTGATTTTGAAAACGTGAATGGGCGTTGCATATACACATTTGATATTTGGATTTTTATATGTATATTTGGAAATATGTATGTATACATACAGCATGGTCAGTTTTTGCTAGTGTAATAGCTCTTACTTCACCTGATAAATATTAATGTAAAGATTTCATGGTATCGGCTCAGTGCCCATAGTACAGTGGTTATGGTGCCAACCACATACACCAAGGGTGGTGGGTTCGAACGCAGTCCGGGTCAGCTAAATGAGATTGACAATTGCAACAAAAAATAGCCGAGTGTTGTGGTGGGTGCCTGTAGTCCCAGCTACTTAGGAGGTTGAGGCAAGAGAATCACTTAAGTCCAAGAGTTAGAGGTTGCTATGAGCTGTGACACCGTAGCACTCTATCCAGGGAGACAAAGTAAGACTCTGTCTCAAAAAAAAAGATTTCATGGGTCTCATTCACTCCATGGTCTGAGCAAGTTTGGAAGCCATAGTGTTCTGTCATTGATCCCCACAGTAATTTTGGGGACTCTCAGGGGAAAGTCACTTATATTCACATAGCTGGGAGGTGTTTTGTGTTGGGATTCTAGTTCTGATCCATCTAACTTTAAAGCCGTGAAGTGTCCTCCAGACTCCCATGAGGGGGCGGGGAAGGCAGACCACGAGGCTATAGGCATGCCCTCAGCTGAAATGAAGGGCTGGTCATTTCAGCTGAGAAATCAGGACATGAACTTGCCACAGCGAAGAGCAGACGTTGAATGCTGAGTGCTGAGTTAGAAGACAGAGAGAAAGGGTGAGAGCAGTTGGGGCTGGAGAGAAAGCGTATGTCAGGGCACAGAGGAAGGGGAGCTCGGGGCACATTCAGAGAGTGGCCAGAACGCCTCTGAGGCTGGGGCCTGGGGCCTGGTGGAGAATGGAGGAGGCTCTAGGGCTGAAAAGGCTGCTCCGTGCCAGTGAGGAGGGCCATGCGTGTGCCATGCTAGAGACTTGGGGTTTCTAAACAATGGCCATCCAGAGATTTACAGTAGGAGAAATAACATAAGATGGGAGTAAGACCAGTTGGGAGGCAGCGTGGAATATAGTTTGGAAAAGAAAAAACTGGAGGCTACACCCCAGGGTCCCCATGTGAGGTTGTATAGATTGTTCACTGCACAAGTATGTGTGGGCCGTGGGTGGGAGGACAGGCAGTCTCCCCTGGCATGTTACTCTCCAAGCTGTGTACTTATGGGGCTGGGCCTCTCGGGGGAGAGAGCCTTTTAAAATTTGCATACTAGGATGTTTTACTTGCCTTTTGATTGTATTTGAAATAATGAGAGGGATTAGACAATTGAAGAAATAACAGTGTACCCTGGGACCTAAGGGTTTGGAGGTGGGTATGGGGGCTGCTTCCTGCATGTCACAGGGGATATCCCCCCCGCCCCCCAAAGCCTGCTTCCTCAGCTTTAAAGGAGAGTTAATGACAGGTTCTAGGAGGCCCTGGATGGGCCAGCGAGGGGATTGGCAAAGAAGGAGCGAGGCACGAGAGGTGGAGAAGTGACAGGTCTGGGGCTAGCGGCGGCTGCTGACGACACTTGTTTAACCCAGACAGGGCGCTGGGAACTGCAGGGAGAGCTTTGCCTGCTTTATTCTATTTAATTTTGTTTTCGTTGCGATTGGTAGATACTATTACCCCATTTTTAAAACTTTGTAAACTCAGGAGCCCTTGTGCTGAAAGCCACTCATTTTTTTCCCCTCGTTATATATATATTTTTTTATTTGGCAAAGATTATATATATTTATGATCCACAACGTGACGCTTTATAATACACATATGCTGGAGAACGGCTAAGCCAAGGGAATTAACGTAGCATCACCTCAGGCCACTGACAGTCACTCTGGCCTGCTGAACTTGGATTTAGACAACAGAGAGACAGTTCAGGGCAGGCATTAGCAGAGGCCCCCAGAGTCATCCTGCATAGGTTGGTATTCTTCGCCTGTGGCCTTTGACAAAAGAAGAGTCTGGAAAATGAGGAACAGGTGGCAGTCATAGGTTCGTGGATCTAGTTCATCCGAAATTTAGGAAGAAAATAATCCTATTTGCTTGGGATCCACTTTTGCTAAGATACCATTCAAAGGAGGCCAAAATTGCCAGCCTGTAGGACGGAATTTAACACTTCAATGTTGGGGCCCGTGTTTATCCCAGGGTCGCCTTTTGCTGTTTGTAAAGCAGAGTTCACATTTCCTTCTGACTGCTGATGGCATCTGCCCTCATTGACTGTAAGGGGGTAGCTTTAGCTTTGCTTCACACTCTGGGCCCAGGTAGAGTAGGAAGCGGTGGCTTTTAAGGAAATGGAAAATGGTATTTGTGATCAACTTTGCTTCTAGGCTTTGAAAAGCTTTGGGTTTTTTTCATCTTCAGTGGAGTAGCACAAGGGAGAAAAGAAACCAAAGCCCAGGAGGGTTTTGTAGCTTTTTCTCTGCCAACGTTACTGGAAAAGAGGCAGGGAAGGCCTCTGAATAGCTCCGAAAGCCTCGGTGGACGGTGAATTCAGGTGTTCTGAAAATAGAACACAGAAGCTTCTCTTACCCCACCGGCCGCTGCCTGGCCTGAAGGAGCAGTGAGACAGCCCAGAGCGCGTCTCTTAAACACTGTTGTGCAGCCCAAACAGAGCTGCTCTGTGACAGAGGTTTTCTTTCATGAATTTAAAATTGTACAGAGCCCCGTGTTTCCTCGTTTGAAGCTTTACATCTTACATGTGGAGAGCAAGCACGGCTGGATAAGAACTCTGCTCAGACTAAATCTTGTAGTCTGTGGCACTTTGTTTTTGGACTTTAAGGGCCACTTTGTCAGTGAAAAGCAGGAGCTATCAGTAAATGCTGAGTTGAAAACTCATTTCCAGGGTTGCCTGGCCCCACTCTGGGATCCCTGGAAAAAGGCTTCAGTCAGCTGCAAGCTGGTAATCCTTTAATACTGTGATACTTTGGTAAGGAAAATAAGATGGAGTTGTACACCTTCCCTTTTACTTGTTAACTAATTACTGTTTTCCCACATTTAAAAGCAGATGTTAAACTCTTCCTTAATGTTTAACAGCAGATCTGCTGTTTGAATGAAGATGAGCTTTAGCAAATTAGATCTTGATGCTTACATTTTGATCCGGAACCACAGAACAGAATGGCAATTTAGTCTTTCAGTCAGCATTTATTACTTTCTTGCCTAGTTCTTTACATAAACTGTGTTTAAATCTCACAAATGCCAGAATGTGTATTGTATAGATAAGACAAATGAGGTATTTAGAATGATCGGGGCCATTTGGTAGACGAGAAAAATAAGGCATAGAGAGTGCACAGAAAACTCGCTCAAGGTTATGTCGCTATTAAGTGACTGGGGATTGAGCTGGAGTGTTGGGCTGACCTCAGAGCTGTTAGTATAAGGGCTCTGCCCCGTAACCAATGAGCAGACAGCTTGAGGAGCTGGGATCAAGAAAAAAGTCGTTACCCACAAGCCCTTTATTCATTCATTCATTCACTCACTCAGCAGATAGTTATCGAGTGCCTGCTTTGTGCTAGACACTGTAGGGTGTCGCTGATTTGGGGGTGGGCAAGACAATCAGTTCTTCATCAGCTTCAAAGAGGAAATGGGGGGGCAAGAAAGAGTATATAGTACATTGTGCCCCCAAAAGGCTGTAGTGTGTTGGTTGGGAGAGCTTTTATAGAGTTTTTTAAGATGTGGAAATTTTGAGGCTCAGTGCCTGTGACTCAAGTGGCTAAGGAGCCAGCCACATACACCTAAGGTGGTGGGTTCGAATCCAGCCCAGTCCACCAAACAACAATGACGGCTGCAACCAAAAAACAGCCGGGTGTTGTGGCAGGCGCCTGTGGTCCCAGCTACTTGGGAGGCTGAGGCAGGAGACTCGCTTGAGCCCAGGAGTTGGAGGTTGCTATGAGCTGTGATGCCATGGCACTCTATCCAGGGGGACACCTTGCGGCTCTGTCTCAAAAAAAAAAAAAAAATCTTTTTTTTTGACGCCTTAACAAAAGTTAGTTTCTCATTATTTTGTATAAAATTATCTACAAATAGAGGAGGAGGTTCTCTAGAATACTTTGCTATTCTACTTCTTTGAGGACCCGCAAAAGTGAGGAGCAAAACTGTACTGAGTTTTAAACAAAGTCTTGCAAACAAAAATTTTGAACAATTACCTGGGCAGGACTGTGTCTAATCGGCTTCGGATTTTCCATTTTACGTAGGAGGTAACTTAGCATAGTGCCTGGTGCACGGCAGGTACCCCCGTAACTGTGGCTGTTGGTTCAGTGATGGGAAATAGAATAAGGAAACAGGGAAAGAAGATTTGCAGATGGGGA
>CAUYQV010113795.1:0-21443 GCA_963574575.1 Galagoides demidoff | reverse complement strand
ATCAAACAATTCAAGCATGATAAATGTATGTCACTCTAAAAATATGATCTGTGTCTCAAATCAGAAACTACTTGGAAAGTTTATTGCACTCTTTGAAGTTATAAGAAAGTGTTACAATGTCACCTTTTTAGCCATAGGTTTGATTAACACACCAAATGATAGATAATCACTCCAAGGGGGTATTTGGCACCCCTGTGTACTAGTTCCAAGTGTAGGAAAATAAAGGCAGATTTGTACTGCCAGTTCATAAGAGGAGGGGAAGTTCTGTGGAAGGAAAAGAGAGTCATGGGTCTTCTATGATTCTTCTCTATAGCTGTGAAGAATGAATGGGGGAATCTCAGGATTTCCCCCAAGGCCCAGAAAAAGAGGTGGTAGCTGTGGAAGGAAAAGTTGCACAGGTGGATGAGTTTGCATAGGTGGATGCCATGCCATAGATTTTTAACCCATGTTGGGCTAAAACAAAAAAGTTCTGCTGACAATAGAGCTAGGAGAGGTGACCATGTTAAGATCTATTTTTCTGCTCTCATAAAGATAGTGGGGCAAAAAATTAATGAGAAGATTCTGGAGATTAAAATTACATAGGCTGAGGCTGCTTGCCCAAGAGAGCTTGATGAGGTTATCTTGCATCCTGTCCAAGGGGTCAGCCAAGCTTGTGGAGAACAATAGGTCACCAGAAATAAAGCGGGGTCTAATAACATAAGTTTGCAAAATGCTTTTTATTTTCTCCCTGGACACAGAGAAAGACTACATTACCTCAAATGCTTTGCAAATATCTATGACTTTTAAAATATATACATATTTATTTTTATTACATATACTTAAGGTATATAACATGATGTCTTGATATACATACATGCAATGATTACTACTGTCAAGTAAATTGATATATCTATCAGCTCACCTAGTACCTTTCTTTTTTATGTGTGGTAAGAATACCTAAAATCGACTCTATTTGCAAATGTCCAATATAATTTACAAATTTCCAATATAATTACAGTTATACTGTAATACAGTATAACTAAATATAATCTTCATGATGCATGTTAAATTTCTATACATATTCATCTGATAATACTGTATTTTTTTACCCTTCGACTTTTGTTCTTCTATTTATTCCATCCCCCACCCTTGATAACCACCTTTCTACTTTTCATTTCTACATGTTTTATTTTATTGTGTTTTGTTTCAGTTCCTTTTAGAGTCTACATGCAAGTGAGATCATGTAGTATTTTCTTTGTCTGCCTTAATTCATTTGTCACAAATGGTTTCTTTTCTTCTTTATTAAGGGCTGAATAATATTATGTTATGTGCATGTGTGTGTGTTTATACACCTCCTCACACACAATTTCTCTATCCACTCTTCTGACAATAGATATCTTGGTTGTTTTGCTACCTCAGTTCTTGTGAATAATGCTACAAATGAATGTGGGAATGCAGAAGTTTTTTCACTATTACATGAAAGACTGGAAGAAATGATATGTGCTACCTTCAAATCTGGTTTATTCAGTAATGAAAAAATCTCCCAACGAACAAAAATCCCCAGAAAAGATGGAGAAATTGCCAAATTCTATTGATCCATAGCATCAAGAAGGAGGCAATCCTACCCAACTCATTCTAATGAAACCAGTATCACCTATGTACCAAAGCCAAGAAAGGGGGCCACACAAAAACCAAACTACAAGACAACATTCCTCTAGGACATAAATGAAAAAATCCTCAACAAAATACTAGCAAACCAAATTTAACAACGTATCAAAATGACGATTCATCAAAATCATGTGGGTTTTATCCCAGGATACAAGGTAGGTTTAACATATACGAATCAATAAATGTGATTCACCACATAAATAGAAGCAAAAACAAAGATCATATGATCATCTCAAAAAGTGCAGAAAGAGCATTCAACAAAACCCAGCAAACTTTAATGATAAAAACCCTGAACAAACTAGGCATAGAAGTAACATACTTCAAAATTATATAAGCTGTTTATGACAAGCCCACAGATGGCATCATCCCAAATGGGGAAAAGTTGAAAGTATTCACCTAAAAACTGGAAAAAGACAAGAGTGCCCCTGTCACCAATTCTGTCCAACATAATACTAGAATTCCTAGCCAAAGCAATTAGACAAAAGAAAGCAATAAAAAATATCCAAATCCAGAAAAATGAGGCCAAGTGTTCCCTGTTCACATGACCTTTTATCTTGAAGATCCTAAAGACTCTGCCAAAAGACTCCACCTAAAGACCCCTACAATTGATAAATAAAGTCAGCAAAATCTCCAGTTACAAAATCAATGTACAAAAGTCAGTAGCATTTTTATGTACTAATAGTAGTGAAGTTGAGAGTCAAATCAAAGATTTAATACCTTTTACAGTAACTACAAATAAAATAAAATACTTAAGAATATCTTAACTGGGTGGCACCTGTGTCTCAGTGGATAGGGTGCCGGCCCTGTGTACTGAGGGTGGCGGGTTCAAACCTGGACCCGGCCAAACTGCAACAAAAAATATCCAGGCATTGTGGTGGGCATCTGTAGTCCCAGCTATTCAGGAGGCTGAGGTAGGAGAATTGCCTAAGCCCAAGAGCTGGAGGTTGCACTCTACCAAGGGTGACAAAGTGAGATTCTATCTCAAAAAAAAAAAAAAAAGAATATCTTAACCAAGGAGGTGAAAAATATGCATGAGAAGAATTACAACTATAAAACATTATTAAAAAATCATAGATCACACAAACCAATGGAAAAATATCTCATGTTCCTAGACTGGTAGAATAAACATTGTTAAAATGTCCTTATTGCACAAAGTGATTTACAGATTCAATATATTCTCCATCAGGATACCAATATCATATTTCATAGATCTAGAAAAAATAATTCTGCACTTTATTCGGACTCCCAGAAGAGCCCAAACAGTCAAAGTAATCTTAAGGAAAAAAAAAAAAAAAGAATCAGCGGGCATCACATTAACTAACTTCTAGTTATACTACAAGGACATAATAACCAAGATAGCATGGTACTGGCGTAAAGTAAAGACATAGCCTGATGTAACAGAATGATATCCCAGATATAAAATCGTGTATTGGCAACCAACTGTTCTTTCACAAAGCTGACAACAACAGAGACTAGAGAAAAGGTACCCTATTCAACAAATGGTGCTTGGAAAAATGGATAGCACCATGCAGAAGAATAAACAGGACCCTTATCTCTTGGCACATATAAAAATTAATTCAAGATGGATAAAAGACTTAAATGTAAGACAGGAAACCATAAAACAAAGAAATCTCTTCTAGACAGCCTAGACAAAGACAAATAATTTATAAATAGGACCCTAAATGCAAACATAGCAACAATAAAAAAAAAATGTAGCTTAATTAAATTAAAAAGGTTCTAGGAAATAATCAACAGGGTTAATAGACAACCTAGAGAATGAGAGAAAAAAATCACAAACTATACAGCCAATAAAGGGTTAATATCCAGAATCTAGATAGAACTCATCAAATCAGGAAGAAAAAAACCTATTAAAAAGTGGGCAGAAAGCATGAATAGAAATTTTTCAAAAGAAGATAGAGAAATATCCAAGAAATATGTGAAAAAATTCTCAACCTCACTAGTCATAAGGGAAATCCAAATTAAATCAACAATGAGATATAACCTTACCCTTCTCAGAATGACCATTATTAAAAAGTCAGAAAACAATTGCTGCTGCCATGGATTCAGAGAGACAGAAATGGTTATACATGTGCAGAGTGTGGGTGGGACCACAGTAGCAGTTCTATAGAAAATACAGTAGGAAGATTCCTCAAAGAAATAATGGAGATATACCATCCAATCCAGCAATCTCACTACTGGTGTCTACCCAAAGAAAAAGAAGCTTTTTTGTTTTTGTTTTTGTTTTGTTTTTTATCAAAAAGATGACTGCAGTTGAATGGGTGTTGCAGTATAATTCACAATTGCAAAGATGTACAATCAACTTAAATGTCCACCAAATTGCCAGTGGATTAAGAAAATGTGGTATAAGCTTGCATTGTTTACCCAGAAGGAATTGAAACACATACTTCTTAGTAAAAGTATCACAAGAATGAAAACAAAACTATCTAATGTACTCAATACTAATATGCAGCCAACATATAAACAACTACATGCACACACCAAAGAAAAACACAAGTGTAGTCTAGTGAGAAGGGTAGAGGGGAGAAGAGAGTAGGGAGGAGGGAGAGCGATTGGCAGGATCTCACCCTAATGTACACAATGTGAAGGTGTTCAGCATGGCCCCTGGGTGAAGGGCTCAAAGGGCTCAACTACAACTTGGATTTTATCTTAGAAATGAAAATAATATAACCTAAACATTTGTACCCTCACATCAATCTGAAATTAAATATATATATATATATATATATGACACACAAAATAGAAAAGGTGGTATATGTATAATATAAAACGCTACTCAGCCACAAAAAGAAACAACTTTTTCTTTTTTTATTAATATATATATTTTTTATTAAATCATAGCTGTGTACATTAATGCAATCATGGGGTACAGTGTGGTGATTTCATATATGATTTGAAATATTTTCATCAGTCTGATTAACATAAGCTTCATGTAATTTTCTTAGTTATTATATTAAGACATTTATATTCTACATTTAGAAAGATTCACTTGTACACTTGTAAGATAAACCATAGAGGTGATCCCACCAATCACCCTCCCTCCACTCCTCCACCCCCCTCCCCGCCTGTCCTCCTCCCTATTCGTAAGGCTAATTAGGTTAATTAGTTAGTTACTATAGTTAGAAACTATAATTAGTTTCATACTAGGGCTGAGTACACTGGATACTTTTTCTTCCATTCTTGAGATACTTTGCTATGAAGAACATTTTCCAGCTCCATCCATGTAAACATGAAGGAGGTAAAGTCTCCGTCTTCCTTTAGGGCTGCATAGTATTCCATGGTGTACATATACCACAATTTATTGATCCATTCGTGGGTTGATGAGCACTTGGGCTTCTTCCTTGACCTAGCAATTATGAATTGGGCTACAATAGGCATTCTGATACAAATATCTTTGTTGTAATGTGATTTTTGGTCTTCTGGATATATACCTAATAAAGGAACTGTAGGATCAAATGGCAGGTCTATTTTTAGTTCTCTAAGTGTTCTCCAGATGTCTTTCCAAAAGGAAAGTATTAATTTGCATTCCCACCAGCAGTGTAGAAGTGTTCCCTTTTCTCCACATCCACACAAACATCTCTGGTTTGGGGATTTTGTGATATGGGCTAATCTTACTGGAGTTAGGTGATATCTCAAAGTAGTTTGATTTGCATTTCTCTGATGATTGATGGTGAGCATTTTTCCTCAGCCTCAGACTATAATACTATAGGGGTCTTTTGCAAAGCTGTAGGGGAAAAGCTGCAGCCATCAGTCCCAGATCCTTGACTTTTTCTTTCTTCTTCTTTTTCATTCTTCTTTTGAAGCAACTTAGATGAAACTGCAGACAATTATCCTGTGAATTATCTCAAGAATGGAAAAACAAATACCAGAAGTACTCTCTACTAATTGGGAGCTAAATGATGAGAACAAAGAGATATAAAGGACATTGAAAACCAAGAAGTGAGGGTGAGAGGGGTGAGGGGTAAAAACTCACCTAAAGGATATAATGAACATTATTCTTGTGATGTGCACACTAAAACCCTGATTTAAGTCTTGTAAAAAGAGTACATGTAACAAAAACATTTGTACTCCATTAATATTTTGAAATTTAAAAAAATAACAAGAAGAGGGGAAAAAAGAAAATAACAAAAGCCTGACTTATTAAGTTTTCCAGAGATAGTCCTCTAGACTTTTACCTCATTCACAGCCTTGAAGGTCAAGCGTGTCAGGTGATGTCCTTACACCTGTACCTGTGTCCCTGAATTGAGTGTGCAGTGCAGAGACTCTTTATGCCCACATTTGATTATCATGCAAGTGTGTGCATGTGTCTGTTTACCTGCTGTTATTACAAAACACAACATAGGTGACCAGCTGGAGTAGAGAGCCTTCACCTCTAACTAGGGAACTATAAGTGAGAGTGATACAGGGTTCCCCCATTCAGGGATGAATAAGGACCCCTGTTTTCTAGACATAAACAAACTTCTTTTTTCTAAACTGCATTCCCTGAATACAGATGAGACAGGAGAAAAGAAGTTTTGCCAGTATTTCATGTTAGCTGGCCTCTCCTGGAGTAGAAGGACTACCTGACACTTTGCCCAGAGCCTAAAGGACTGCATTCATTTGCTAAAATACACTCATTCATTCACTAATCAATATGGAAAAAGTATAATTCTCAAGACCTCGCTGTTTACAAACAGTATATACCTCCTTAGACAAAAAATCCACACTAGGGATTCTCCACTTGGGTCTCCCCCCCTACCAGAAGCTCTAGTGCCTTTCACCCCTTCCTATTCCTTTCTGTTTAATAAACCCTACCTTGCAACTGATTTGTGTGGTCTGTGGGTTAATTATTCAAATCTCTGGGACCAAAGACCTAGACAGAAAGAAATTCCATCAACAGAAGACCATAGTGATGGTGGTGGCAGAGTTGGTAGACTCTGAAAAATCAATGAAAGAATGCTCAGGGAGAATGCTAATGAACAATCAATGAGATCTGCAGAGACATTTTATTTATGTATTTGTTTGCAGAAATTTATTTTCAAAAAATAATCTGCAAATTATTGATTGGAAAGTTAAGAGATTGTAGACACAACCATTGGACAGAGAAAGGCCATTATCAGAGTGAGCAGTAAAGTCTTTATTGGATCACCTTTAAGCTAAAAATCACCAGTTTCAATTATTCAGTGGGTTCTAGGTGAGTTGTTGATTGATGCCAAGTGGTCTCTTTGTGGTCCATGGGGAATTTCCAGCTGCAGTTATTTTTAAGAACTACTCTTTGACTTGGTTTTGGAAGAATAGGTTTTGTAACAATTTCCAAACTTAGAGAATGTGTTAACTGCTTCACACTGTTGTGGACTGTTTCTCAGGGATTCCATGATGTTTTTCAACTAAGGGCATAATTTGACAAGAGTAAATAAATCCATTGTTAATGTCTTCCCAGCCCAAAGCAGCTGGTACCAACTCAGTGAGAATGTAGCACTAGGAAGAAATACCTCAATCCCACCTCTCTAGTGCCTTTAACAGGGTGGAGCAGAAGTCTTTGAATAAAGATTAAGGTTATTATCACCTTTAACTAGGCATGTTTATTACTGTCTGGAGGAACTTTTAGTACCTCTAAGAAACAAAAAGTGATGGAACTTGCCCTAAATGTTATCCAGGGGTCAGGGAAGAACAAGCTACAGAGAATATATATATAAATAAACACAGACAAAAATAAATGTGCTTTATGATTTCATTGCATGGGTTGTAGTTGTTCAATATAGTGACTAGCAGTATTTTTATTGCCTCTGAAAATATAAGTTTATCATTATATTCAGAGGATGAATAATGCACAAAATTTGAAAGCAAATTACTCAGTTATACAGTGTATAAAACTTCATAATATTTTTCACTTTATTAAAACCTCTAAAATAAATGCTCATGTATTAATGTTGAGAATTATCTTTCTTTGAAATGTTCTGGATTTCACTTAACTATGTTGTCTGTGGGCTTGCAGTTCCCCAGTAATATTGGAAAATAATGAGAACATCATTGTCATTAAAATTGAGATACTGTTTTTCCTTTGAAGTGAGAGTAATGATAAATATCACCTTACTTCACAAGCTTTTTCACTGAAACTTTAGAGGATTTTAATAAAGTTGGCAACTTTTCAAAAAAGCAAAAATGTTATGAAATGAAATTTTAGGTATTTTATTTCTTCACAGCCCTTTCATCTTCTCACTGCAATCATCAAATTCTCATAACACACCTCATGGGGAAGAGCATTTATTGCTGTTATTTCTTTTTATTTTGTGTTTTCAACATTATTCTAGGGAAACGTAACTGGGGCTAAGACTTCACTACTAGAAAAAAAGTATTTTTTAGGAAGAAAATGCTTTTAAAAAATGTAGATTACAATGCAGAATCTTCTGAGCATTTGAAGCTTAATATTGTCAAGATCTCTCTCTTTGTTTTCTGTCATCTCTAAATGTTTATAATAATAACAGCCATTTACCAGGATGTTCATATGTCTCAGGAAGAAGCCTAGGAAACTTATATATATATAGTAATATAAAAACTTAGAGAGTTAAAATAAATTTTCTAGCAGTGAATTATAATGGGGCTGGGGTTTGTATGAGGCTCTAACTTCAATACTAGTAACTGGTAGTCAATGCTGGTCTCACTCGGATAATCAAGTGTAAGAATTCTATGCCATCGGGTGTCACCTGTGGCTCAGAGGAGTAGGGCACCAGTCCCATATGCCAGGAATGATAGGTTCAAATCCAGCCCTAGCCCCAAAAACTGCCAAAAAAAAAAAAAAAGAATTCTATGCCATTAAGAAGTAGTTTACTTCAGATGTTTAAAAAACTGATTCTAAGAAATGGTATGTAAACAGCTCAAGAAGAATCTGAACAAATAGATATTTTTGACCTTCCCTTCATTAGGTCCCCTATTGTCCAATCACAATTTTCATAACTGTCCACTCATCATTGAATCTAAACATTAAAATAAACAGTTGTCCCTGATTCTTTGGTTCTTTATTTCTGACATCTCCTGTGTCATGTGAAGCTTTGATTAAATTAATTTGTTGTGCCTTTTTCTTGTTAATCTGTCATTTGTTATAGGAGTGTTGGCAATGACCAATATGATGAAGAAATGGAGAGGAAATGTACCATACTTTTCTACTCCTATATAATTATAGAACTTTTGTGGATTCTGAGACATTCTAGAGATGTATACAACATGAGGTACTGTGTGAGGACCTTCACATCTATAGCTAGTTGTCTGAAGTGAGGGGGGTGGTCTTGGGAAACCATGAAGCTACAGCTAGTCTCTGAAGAATTGGACACACCTGGCAGTCTGGAGGGCTATGCATTTTACCTCAGGCTTGGGTGATGCCTGATAAAGTGATAGGGAACACAGAAAATCCATGCAACAATGACATGATATTGAGAGAAACTATGATGTGATCACACACTGATAAAGGCAGCTTTGGTTTCCTTTGCTGAATTTTTCCCCCCTTTTGAGTAGTCACTTATCACCTTTATCTATTTCCTGTAACCCCAACTCATGAATAAATCTGTCTTTCCCAAACATTTTACCCAATTACTTAAACCAAACCTTGTAGTTAAAACAGGTTTAACTTTTATTTTCCTTTCTTTTTTTTTTTTTTTTTTTTCAGTTTTTGGCTGGGGCTGGGTTTGAACCTGCCACTTCTGGCATATAGGGCTGGCACCCTACTCCTTTGAGCCATAGGAGACTCCCACTTTAGCTTTTCTTAAATACTATTTTGGAATAATTTGTGTTTGTCAGAGCCTACAGTGTTGCTGATAGGGACGATGATGATGTTTATTTGGGCTAGAAATAGAGCTAACTTATAATTAGGTTAATAAGTTGGGCTATTCACTATTAACAAATAGTGAATTTCAAATATGCAATGTTTTGATGGAATTTTATTTAGAAATTATTTTCATACAATAGATTCATTTAATTTTACTCTGGATAACAGACAGTTTGGATACTTATTTTTCAAACTAAGTGTTAACTACGTATTGATGCTCTTTATTGCAATAAAATGAGTTGTTTACAGGCTTAACATAATGTTTAAAGGCAATGAAATCCTACAGAAAGGGCAAAATTGTGAAGCTGCTTTGGGGGAGGAGAAATAAAACTTCCATTTTGCAATCTGAAGGTCTGCAAAAATACAACCAAAAAAAGGGAGATTCACCGGGGAAAAGGAATGCAGATTTATTTGCTCTCAGTTGCATGTGACATGGGAGACTTGACAATAAAAGATACAAGGGAAATTATTGACTTCTATACCATTCATTAAGTATGAACAGTGGCATAGAAATATGACTGGGCAAAAAGTGTAAGACCTGATGCTAATAGACTGAGTGGGGAAATCAAGCAAGGCCTGTCTGTCTGGATTCTCCTTGGCCTCTCTGAGCAGTATTCTTTCTTCTAGATGTAGTCTGGGATCCTCTCTGAAATGAGGGTCTTATACTCTGTAGTCATAGAAAGTAGGTCAGATATTTCTTTATGGTCAATCTTTATACAGGTAAGTAGTGGGAAAGTTAGAATAATATATTTAAGTTTTATGTCTGACTATGGGGAAAAGGTGTTCTGGTTCTATTATCTTGGAGAAGAGGAATTCTACTTTCTATGGCTAGCCTCAGGAAAGAATGGCAGTCCAGAGACAGATGGGCAAGAGAGGTCAGGGAGAAATTTTTGCTTCTGAGGTTGTTTCTGAGGCCTTCATGAGAGTAGTGTTTTCTGAGGCCCAACATGGCCTAGGGACAATAGCATTCGGTAGATCTGTACTCTTATAGCATGCCATCTATGGGTGGAAGCCTCTGAAGTAAGACTCTTGCTATTTAGTCACTATCATCTATTGTCATAGAATATCTTCATTATTAATGACTTTTAAAAAACATTTCAGATAGAGAGGGGGGTGGAGCAAAATGGTAGACTAGAAACTTCTCCTTACTAGCCACTTGAGGTTAGGCAGGAGAAAGAAAACTCCAACCACTTCTGTCTAGAGGAACCCATACAGGGACATCACTCTGGGGCAGAGTGCAGTAGTGGTAGGCTACATGAGCCAGCAAAGAGGTCTGGAGCTGAGGAAAATCAGAAGAGAAAACCAATGCTTGGGAACAGGCAGGGAGTACGTGAAGATCCTACCCAGAGGATGAGGCAAAGGAAAGACTGTTTTGCAGTTTTTTATTTAGGCTAAACTACTCACTGGAATTGGTGTAGTATTCATAAATGAGTGGGTGGACTAGAACAGTGTCCAGTGGCTGGGATTGAATAACAAGTGGGATAGTTATCCCTTTGGCTTGGCTGATAGTTGGGTACTGCCATTGTGGGAAGACCATGTGGGAGAAATGGTCTACAGGATTCTAGTACATGGGTGATTCTAGTTCACCTTCAAAATCAAAGCAGAAATTAAATCTTTTCCTGACATGCAAACATTGAGAAAATTCACCACAACAAGACCAGCTGTGCAAGAAATACTTAGGCCTATTCTACACAATGGTCATCGCAATGTCCCATCAGCAAAGGAAACACTCAGAAACTAAAGGACAAAATCTAGTTTCCACAATGGCACAAAGGATAAAACTAAACAACAGACTTTGCAAGATAAGATGTGTAGACCTCCACCACACTTATCAATTCTCTCAACAACTGTTAATGGCTTGAATTCCCCACTGAAGAGGCACAAGCTGGTGGCCAATTGAATAAAAAAGCACAAACCATCTCTATGCTGTCTCCAGAAAAGACATATAATGTTGAAGGACAAAGAAAGAGTCAAGGTGAAAGGTTGGTAAACAGTATTTTGAGCAAATAGAAATCAGAAGAAAGGAGGAGTCACATCTTATTTTCAGATAGAAGTGGATTAAAAGCAACTGAAGTTAAGCAAGATAAAGATAATCACTTTATATTGGTTAATGGAACAATACAACAAGAGGACATTTCAATTCTAAATATTTATGCAGCCAACTTAAATGCACCGAGATTTATGAAACAGAACTTAAATGGTCTGAGCAGTGTGATTCTATGTCAACCAATAGCCAGGAACATTAACACCCTTCTGGAAGAACTGGGAAAATTCTCTAAACAGAAAATAAATAAAGATACAAGAGACTTAAACCTGACCCTTGAAGGGGCTTAATAGACTTATACAGAGCACACCATCTCAAAGCTAAAGATGATACATTCTTCTCCATAGCCTAAGGAACATACTAAAAAATAGATCATATGCACAAAATTAAAAGAATTAAAATTATACCTTGTATCTTCTCAGACTATAAGAGAGTAAAGGTGGAACCCAACTCCAAGAAAAATATTTAGCCCTACACAAAGTCATGAGAATTAAACAACTTAATACTGAATCACAGTTAGGTCAAGAAAGAGATAAAGGAGGAAATTGTTAAATTCCTTGAACATAAAAACAATGAAGCTATAAGTTACCAAAACCTATGGGATACTGAAAAAGCAGTCCTAATAGGGAAATTTATCACATTATATGTCTACATATAAAACATAGAGAGAGCATATCAACAACCTAATGAATAATCTTAAGGCAGTGAAATAGAAAAAGCAATTGAATTCCAAACCTAATAGAAGTAGAGAAATAACAAAGATTAAATTAAAAATATATAAAATTGAAAACAACAAAATAATTCAGAAATTTATGAAACAAAATATTGGTTCTTTGAAAAGATAAAAAAATTGATAAAACTTTGGCTAGGTTAACTATAAGCAGAAAAGTAAAATCTCAAAACTTTAATCAGAAATGAAAAAGGGGAAACAACAATACATATAAGAGATTATCTCTGACTACTACAAGAAACTCTATGCCCAGAAATTTGACAATGTGGAGGAAATGAATGAAGCAATACCTGAATCCCTTCCTGGACTTAACCAGGAAGAAATAGATCTCTTGAAAAGACCAATATCAAGCACTGAGATTTAATAAAAAATAAAAAAAGTCTTCCAACAAAAAATGTTGTGGACCAGATGACTTTGCACCACTACTCTATCAAACCTTCAAATAAGAGCTTGTACCTACACTGCAGAACTTATTCCAAACCACTGAAAAGGAAGAAATCTTCCCCAACACATTCTATGAAGCAAACATTATCCTGATTCCAAAACCAGGAAAAGATCCAACTGAAAAGGAGAACTACAGACCAATTTTACAAATGAATTTTGATGCAAAAATACTCAACAAACTCAGAGTGGTGCCTGTGGCTCAAGGAGTAAAGTGCTGGCCCCATATGCCAGAGGTGGCAGGTTCAAACCCAGCCCCAGCCAAAAAAAAAAAAAAAAACCCACAAAAAATACTCAATAAACTCTTAGCCAATAGATTACAGGTACACATTAAAAAAAAATTACACATCATGATCAAATAGGATTCATCCCAGAGATGCAAGGCTGGTTTAAAATACACAAATCCATAAATGTACTATAAGGTATTAATAGAAGCTAAAACAAAAACCATATGATTGTCTCAATAGATGCAGAAAAAGCATCTGGTAAAATTCAGCATCATTTTCTAACAAGAACACTTAAGGACATAGGCACAAGTGGCACATTTCTTAAGCTGATTAAAGCCATCTATGACAAACCCACAGCTCCATCATACTGAATGGAGTACAAATGAAAGCTTTTTTACTTAAAACTTGAACCAGATAATAATGTTGTCTTTCTCCACTATTATTCAACAATTCAACATAGTGCTGGAAGTTCTAGCCAATGTGATCAGGCAAGAGAAGGATATAAAAGGCATCCAAATAGGGGGACCAAAGAGGAGGTCAAAGTCTTGCTCTCTCCTGACATGTTCTTATACCAAGAGAACCCCAAAGATTCAACCACAAGACTCCTGGAAGTGATCAAGAAATATAGTAACATCTCAGGGTATAAAATCAATGTCCACAATCAATAGCCTTTTAATATGCTAGCAACAGCCAAGATGAGAAACTAATCAAAGGCACAATTCCTTCATAGTATCTTCAATGAAAATGAATTATCTAGGATATACCTAAGAAAAGAGGTGAATGACCTCTACAAGGAGAATTGTGAAATGGTAAGAAAAGAAATAGTAGAAACATTGACAATTGTATGCCAGACATTGACAAACATATGCTCTTTGCTGCAAATAATCAACATTGTTAAAATGTCTATACAACCCAAAGAAATCTACAGAGCCAAAGCAATACCCATTAAAATACCAACATCAAAATTAAAAAAACTGGAAAATATAGCTTTTCATTTTGTATGGAACCAGAAAAAAACTTGTATAGCTAAGACAACTTTTAGTAAGAAAAAGTCAGAAGAATCACTCTACCAGAATTTAGTCTATTTTACAAGTGATCAAAACAGCATGGCATTTGTACAAAAATAGAGATATAGACATTTGGAACTTAAGAGAAAACTACGCGGAGAAACCTATCCCAATAGCCATCTCATATTTAAACCAAGAAAAGCATTCACTGGGGAAAAGAACTCCTACTCAACAAATGGTGCTGGGAGAACTGGATGACCACATGAAAAAGACTAACACTGGACCCTCACCTCTCATAAAAATTGACTCAAGATGAATAAAAAAATTAAAACTAATGCATGAAACAACAAAAATCCTCGAAGAAAGTATGGGGAAAACACTTGAAGATATTGGCCTGGGGAAATGCTTTATGAAGAAGACTTCTGTGGCAATTGTAACAACTATAAAAATAAACAAATGGGACTTAATTAAACTGAAAAGCTCTATACAGCTAAGGAAAGAACAAACAAAGCAAATAGACACCCTTTAGAACAGGAAGATATTTGCATGTTACGAATCTGACAAAAGCTTGATAACTGGTATCTATAGAGAACTCAAGTTAATCAACAACAACAACAAAAAAGACCCAACAAGCCCATATATCACTGGGCAAGAGATACAAACAGAGCCTTCTCTAAAGAAGACAGGCGAATAGCTAACAAACATATGAAAAAATGCTCATTGTCCCTGATCATCAGAGTAATACAAATCAAAACCATCCTGAAATATTACCTAACCACAGTGAGATTTAGCCTCAAAGGTCCCAAACTTATAGATGTTGGTATAGATATGCAGAGAGCAGAACACTTATATCATTGGGTGGACTGTGAAATAATATAGTGTCTTCTGTAAGAAGCATGGAGAATCTTCAAAGAACTCAAAGTACACCTCTCATTTGACCCTCCAATCCCACTACCAGGCATCTACCCAAAAGAAAACAATCATTTTTATCATAAAGATATTTGCACTAGACTGTTTATCGTAGCTCAATTTACAATCACCAAGATATGAAAACAACCTCTAAGCCCATCAACTCAGGAATGGATTAACATGTTGGTATAAGTATATCATGGAATCCTAATCAGGCATAAAAGAAGATGGTGACATCTTTTACATTAACATGGATGGAGTTGAAACACATTCTTCTCAGTAAAGTATCACAAGAATGGAAAAGCAAATATTCAATGTATGTAGCTCAAGAATAGGAGAAGCCAGAGTTAAGCTCAGAACACTCTGTAACAATAAGAAATACCTGTAACATTTCAGTAGTATGACACCTTGGTAATAAGGGCAAGGGGAAGGGATTGGGCTCTCCTTAACAGGAGAGCACGTGAGAGGAGAACATCAGTGATTGGCAGTCTCTACACCAGTGCTGCAAACATCCATGGGATCACGTCTGTAAGTAGCTGCAGGAGAATTCAGTCTGGGTGTGCATTCTTTCATGGACTCGCTTACTCTGATTCTTTCAGTTCTCCTGCTGGAGTCTCCCTACAAAGACTGCTAAGATTTACTTTCCTATTAAGACTTTTTCTCTCCCTGGAAGACTGTTTCTCTCTCTATCCCTTCTGCTAAGGTGAATAGCCCTCAGGCACCTAAGGATAATTTTTGGAGAAAGAAAGCACAGAGGTCTGCATTTGGACAATAGATAAGCCAGGACAGGTGACCTGGCCAGTCCTGGGCCTGACAAATGTACTCAATACTAATATGAAGCCAGCAGACAACTAATTAATGCCTGCAGAGGGAAAAAATTCATTTCACTTCAAGTTGGGGGGAAGGGGAATGAGAGAGTAGGGAGAGAGGAGGAGTGGTGGTTTGGAATGCTCCCACTTAATAAGCATAATATAGGGGTGTATGGCACACCTTTTGGGTGTGGGACACAACTACAGGAGGGACTCTAACAAATTGAAATATTGTGATCTAGTTTTTTATACCCTCACACTAACTTGAAAAAAAAAAAAGAAACAACTTTGTACTTATTACTGAATAAAAAATAAAATAAGAAAATAAAATTTCAGATTGATGTAAGGGTACAAATCATTAGGCTACATTGTTTGCATTTGTTAGGAAATTCCAAAATGTAGTAGAACCCTTCATCTAGAAGTTGTGCCCACTATGTGGGAGCTCACCAAACTTCCTTCCTTCTACACTCCCCTCCCCCACTTTGAATGTAGTTGTGTTTTTCTCTTGTGTGACCACGTAGTTGTTGTCAACTGGTTTCTTATAAGTTATCAAGTACTTTGTATACTTGCTTTTTCATTCTTGTAATACTTAGGAGGATGTTCTCCACATCCTTTCAGGTAAATAAAAAGATGTAAAGTCTTCATTTTTCTTTATCGCTGAATAGTCTCCATTATCAGTAAAGAATAAAACTAAGCAGATATATGAGTTTCACATTGAGCACAGGCCTATGGATTAGTCTTCTAATATATTCTTTCCAGGACCATGATGTGTAAGTTAAAGATACATCAATAGCAGAACTTTTTGAATAATACATCTTATTTCACCATGAAGGTTTTTTCCTTTTCAACCTAAGTAGAAGAACAACATTGAACTATTCTTGGCATAAGTAATATTTGTTCTAACTTATAATTCACAATAGGTCTACCTAAAGCAGTGGTTCACAATCCCTAAGAACTGAATTAAAGGACAGTAGGAAGGTGGAGAACCACTGGCCTTAAATATTGTGCAAAATACCTTTGTACTATACCTTGGTTCATCTGTGAAATGTACTTCTTTATACTACATGAACTCACTTTTCAGGGACTAAAAAGTTAACTGCTTGGACTTGTCACTTACCAAATTTATAAAATTTGAAATACCTTCCTCTTAGTCTGGCCCCTTTTCTCCTCCTGGATTTATGATGATGGATGGAACAGGGGAAATCTAACAGGCCAACCATTAACTTCAAAAAATAAACCATGATAACTGTTATAGCAACATTTGCTTACATGTGGTGTTGCTAATTTGGCTTCACAGACTTTGTTGTCCACAAAATGAACATTGAGATTGATTCTCATTACCCAATGGCCAAAGCTCAGGCTCAAAATTTTCTGTGATTTTCTTGTGTCAAGGCTCAAAAAACTTTAACTTGTTCATCTAAAATATGTTAAATTAAACAGTTTTTTTTTTATTGTTTGGAATTCATTGAAGGTACAGAGAACTAGGTTACAATGATTGCATTTGCTAGATAAAGTCCCTCTTATAATTGTCTCCCTCCCCAAAGAGGTGTGCAATACACTATGACCACTCATCCCTCTCCCTTCTTCCCTCTCCCTGCTACTTCTCTCCCTTACCCTTGCCCCTTGTATTAGCTCATCTACTGCCTTCATATTAGAATTGAGTACATTGAATTCTTGCTTCTCCATTTTTCTGATGTTTTACTAAGAAGAATGTGATCCACCTCCTTTCAGGTTAATAAAAAAGATGTAAAGTCTTTATCTTTTTAAATGGCTGAATAGTATTCCATTGTATAAATATACCACAGCTTGTTAATCCATTCCTGATTGGTGGCATTTAGGCTGTTTCCACATTTTGGCAATTGTAAATTGAGCTGCAATAAACAGTCTAGCACAATTATCCTTATAATAAAAGGAATTTTTAGTTCTGGGTAGATGCCTAGTAATGGTATTGCAGGATCAAATGGGAGGTGTACTTTGAGTAATTTCAGGATTCTCCATACTTCTTTCCAAAAAGGTTGTATTAGTTTGCAGTCCCACCAGCAGTGTAAAAGTGTTCTCTTCTCTCCACATCCATGCCAGCATCTACAACTTTGAAACTTTGTTATGTGGGCCGTTCTCATTGGGGTTAGGTGATATATCAGGATAGTTTTGATTTGCATTTCCCTGATGATTAGGGATGATGAGCATTTTTTCATATGTTTGTTAGCCATTTGTCTTTCTTCTTCAGAAAAGGTTCTATTCATGTTTCTTGCTCGGTTTTAGATAAGATTGTTGGGCCTTTTTTTGTTGATTAATTTGAGTTCTCTATAGATTCTAGTTATCAAGCTTTTGTCGGATTTATAATATGCAAATATCTTTTCTCATTCTGAAGGTTGTCTATTTGCTTTGGTTGTTATTTCCTTAGCTGTACAGAAGCTTTTCAGTTTAATTAAGTTCTGTTTGTTTATTATTGTTGTTGTAATTGCCATGGAAGTCTTCCTCATGAAGTCTTTCCAGAGACTGATATCTTCAAGTGTTTTCTCCACACTTTCTTTGAGGATTTTTATTGTTTCATGTGTTAGTTTTAAATCTTTTATCCATTTCAAATCAATTTTTGTAAGTGATGAGAGGTGGGGGTCCAGTTTCAGTTTTTTACATGTGGTTACCCAGTTCTCCCAATACCATTTATTGAATAGGAATTATTTTCCTCAGTGTATCTTCTTATTGGTTAATCAAATTGCACATATTTTAATATAGTCATGACATTTTATATTTTATAGTATTTTCTGAATGTTCTTTTATTAACAACAAAAACTTTGTATCATTTTATTTTTTTCCATGAACTGTAATCTGCAGTGAACTATTGAACTAATTTGCCTAAATAATAAAGCATAGGTTTGTACCATTCTCTATTTCCCATAGTTATAAATACTCCACCAAGCTTCATATGTGACACCACTGAAGCTGAGACATGGAGAAGAGACACTAACAATCAACTTTCCCAAGGCCCTTCCAGCCTCTTCCAGCACATCACTCACCGTAATTTAGGTGCCTCAGCATAGGTGATGACAGAATTTCTAAATTGTTATGGAAGAAGCATAGAGAAATGTGGCCATCTTGAGAAAATCTTAACCTTCACTAAATCAATATTACATCTTCATTGTATAATAGGGTAAATCCTAATTACATGACTTGGTCATTAAATAATTTATGTTAGTCTTGAGATAGAAGTAGTTTAAAACAACCTTAAAGGAGAAGCCCTTCTAGCTTTTATCAATCACTAATGAGAAACACTGTAATCCTTGGAAATTAATATATAAATCCATACTAAAACACAGATTGATATTTTAAATCTTTTCTTTATTCCTTATGACAATTTGAGAATAAAATTACCAGGAGTAAGAAAAAGTAAATTGAAAGACATTAAAAAGGATATTGAATGCTTCCATTTAATGCTATTATGTTCAAAGCATGAAAAAATTGGCCATTATTATTCTTATTACCAGTCAACCAAAAGAAATCTGTTCATAGGCAGATTACTTCTTTTTTTTTTGTTCCATTATGTTTATTCATGATATCACCTCAGTAGTTTTTTAGGCAGATTACTTCTAACAAATGTATAGAGATTTTCATTTTATTTATGCTTAGATCTTGAAATAATAATGGTATAATTGTTGGACCCAAAACGGGGTTCAGCCACTCTAGCTTCCCCCAAGGAACAGTCAACAGACTCAGGTCAATGCAAAAGCAAGAGGCGAGTTTATTGCTGACGCGTCAGGGTCCCTTAGCTGCTTGGGAAGAAGGACCTCAATTTGCTGTTATAGGCCAATTTATAGGGAAACATTAGGGGGCGGAGAGAAGGTATAGGGGAGCGGGTATGTGGGGAGTTCTGATAGGAGGATTTGAGTGGGGAGCCTGGCCCGGGCGGGAACACCGAAGGCGGCGGGGGCGGGGGGGGGGGAACCCTAGGGGCGGGAAAGTCGGGGGACTGAGGCTGCTTCTGATTGGGTGATTTTAGACAAAGCTACTGGGTTCTTGGCGGGCGCAAACAGGGAAGGAGGAAGGAGGAATGGGGAAGGGCTGCGGCAGCTACGGGAAAGCCGGTTCCTTCATAATCTATCATAAAATAAAGCTTTTTTATATCATTAAGGTGTAAAAGTTGTAGAAAAAATGCTTATTTACTGATTTTTAAACATGTGTTAATTACATAAATACTGTGTATTATATCTATAAACAGAAGTCTAGTAGTGAGATCAGAGGAATTTGGGTTCAAATATCTTTGCTTTCCTCTAATAGCTAGGCATTTACTTGGTAAGTACAAGTCTGTTTCCTCATCTGTGAAATGGAACTAGTAGCTGCTTCTTTGTGAAATTATTTTAAAGATTGTAAAGTATGTTTGTTGAGATCTTCCACACTGCTAGAATAAAGTAAAAGTTCAGTAAGTAAAAATGTAGGTGGTTAGAGTTGGAATAAGGAAGTAAAAGATTGAAATGTTCAAAAAATGTGTTCATTATTATAAAAACATAAATCTGACTTTGAATTCACAATTTTTGAATCCTTCTCTGATTTTCTTCTGAAGACATCACTGAACATAAGATGTTAGTTTTTGAAAAACTTGGATTATGGAAAAAATGTTGATTATATAAATGAATCTGCTGAAATAAAAATAATTATATTCTTAGCTGTAAAGAAAGGTGCAACATCTCCAGATTATTCTCCATTGGGGTAGATGGTGTGATGGTTAATTTATGTGTCAAGTTGGCTGGACCTTGGATTTCCCAGACACGTGGTTGGATATTGGTCAGGATGTCTCTGTGCTTTTAGATGATGTTATCATTTGATTAACAGACTGAGTAAAGCAGATGACCTCCTGAAAGTGGATGACCTTCATCAGATCTGTTGAGGACCTGAATAGAACCAGATGTTTAAGTAAGAGAACTTTGGTGATCTCACCACTTGAGCTGGACATTGGTGCTCTCCTGCACTCAGACTGGAACACATTAGCTCTCTTGAACCTCCATATCTGTGTGGGCCAATCCCACTTTATAAATCATTCTACAAATTATAATTACATACACATACACACACACACACATATATATGTTCTGTTTCTCTGAAGAACCATAGTACATACCATAATTGATTATTTTTTTAATGTTGATATTCATACTTTTATTTTTAAAGAAAACATCTAAAACCATAGTTTAAAAAAAAACTATCTAAGAACTATGTGTTTTTCAAAAATCTAAAAACCATAGTTGGTTTCAATAAAATTTCTGAGAAGTGATAATGCAGAAAGACCTTTGAGGTACATGATCAACATTTTCTGTGTAATTTTTATTTAGTTCCTCTTAGTTTTCTTTTGCAACATAGAAAATGAATACAAACAGGATTTAAATTAGCACACAATTATCGTCTCACAATTTCCAGGGGTGAGCAGTCTGTTCAGTCTCCCTGGCTACAATCAAGTTGTTGTTAGGTTACAGTCTCATTTGGAGGCCTGAGTGGGACAGACTTTGTTTCTCAGTCTATTATGCAGCTATAGGATTGGAGACTCTGGCTTTTGCTGGAGTCAGCTGGAAGCCACTGTCAGCTCCTTTAGGCCACCTGCTGATCCTTGCCCTAAGGAATTTTCTGACATAAAGCCAGCAAAAAAGTCTCTGGTGTCATTGTTAAGACAGTGTTGCATCACATAATCGTGGAAGTGATGTCTCAGTACATTTGACACATTTTATTGATTAGAAGCAAATCACAAGTTCCATTCTCATTCACAGGGAGGGAATTCCACAAACATTTTAACATCAGGAACCAGGGATCTTGCGTGGATGGCGGGG